>CABHPR010125553.1:13741-38437 GCA_902168415.1 Peromyscus melanophrys
AATGGGGGAGGAGGTCTTAAATACAGGCTTACAGCACAATGGAAGGACCCCGGAGGGCAGAAGTTCGCTACTGATGTTTTACAATCTTGCTTCTAATCTGTTAACGCCTATTATTCAGAATACACAGACAAGGAACTTCCCTTAAGCATTAAGGAGGGTGGAACCTGGCAGGGAATTATCATAGAGAGGATATCAAGGTCAAGGTCCACAAGCAAGGCAGCAGTTACCCGAAATGGGGGCCAGGGCCCTACAGGTCCCCCTTTTATTAAAAAATGAGCTTCTGACTTGGGTTGCGTGGGGCATCAACAGGTCACCTTACCCATCATGGAGATGCCTGCCCAGGCCACACAGGTGCTCTGTCTTAGGTTGGTGAGTGCCCCCCAGGCATTACCCATCTCTGAATATTCATTTTCATACAGTCTCAATCATGTGTGAGCTGCATAGTTAATTGCTGCCAAAGATCTCAAAGTGGCACTGGACTTGCAATCTGTGTGTTCGATACAGAAAGGACCAACAGAGGTCCTATCTCACCCATAGCCAGTAGGCTAAAGGCAACTGAGCCATTCCCTTCCTTAACGAGCCATACTGTATGCTGGTGTCCTTGTAATGTAGTATCCCAAAAGCAACTGGAACTTGAGTTTATAAATTTATAATTTTCAAAGCCAATTGAGATGTACATATCTACTGAATTAAATTTATCATGCCCAATAGAATGAAAGATTAACTAACTGTGGTAGCTACTTTTGTTGCCAGGGTCTCCATTGTGCTAGCTGTAGTAAGCAATTATGAAATGGTAATCCCAGAAAGAGTAGCAGTGGTGGGCACCATTGCTATAACAGCAACAGCGGCAGCAACAATGTCAAATTCTCTTCTGGATTGTGTGGACATCCACTGGCATGGATAAAACTCCAGTAACATGTACCACCAAGGCCCATTTTTCTTGACCCCAGCACGACTTTAGCTGGCAGCTCTTCTGGAGAATCCAATCTCATGGTTACAGTTCCTAGGCTTACATTAATGCTTGCCAAAGCTGGCGATATTGGGCTCTCAATCTCCATTGGAATCAGAAGGGTAGATTTTTTTCATGAAGACCCATTAGGTCTCTGTCATGTTGGGCTTCAGCAGCAGCCACAGGGCACATTCAGTGTTCAGGAATCCAAAGAGGAACCTCATTGTCTTGAGGAAAGACATAAACAGAACCCTGGGGCCACACCAACACTAGATTGGGTCTCCTCCACGTGCTAGTAGAAAGATCCTTCCATCACTCCAGAGGGTGATTTGCAACAGGAGCTCTCCAGTGCTTATCTGCATTGGATATTCCATCAGAATCCATGGATAAACTCCAGCAGAATCCACCGATAAAAAATTTAAAATATATAAAACAAGGGAAAGAATAGAATGTGGAGAGGAATGATGAGTCCCTAGTTATCTCTTTTTTTTGCTTTAGTAAAATGTTTGTTTGTTTGTTCAATATTTCAAATTTTTCTTTTTTTATTTTTTTATTGTTTAAAATTAATTAATTAATTAATTTTTCTATTATCAGCTTGATAGAGTATGTATTCTTATCTCAATAGTAAGCTGTTTCATTGAGGCTTGCTCAATGATTGAGTAAAACTGAAATTTATTATAAGCCACAGTCGTCCTAGGGACCTCCATGCTATATATATAGCCTCCATGGTTCTGTGGGTTGTAATCTGATTGTTCTTTATTTTCTATCTAGAATCCACTTATGAGTGAGTACATACCATGATTGTCTTTCTGGGTTTGGGTTACCTCACTCAGGATGATATTTTCTAGTTCCATCAATTTGCCTGCAAATTTCATGCTTTCATTGTTTTTCTCTGCTGAGTAGTACTCCATTGTGTATATGTACCACATTTTCTTCATCCATTCTTCAGTTGACGGGCATCTAGGTTGTTTCCAGGTTCTGGCTATTACAAATAGTGCTGCTATGAACATAGCTGAGCATGTATCTTTATGGTATGAATCAGCATTCCTTGGGTATATGCCCAAGAGTGGTATGGCTGGGTCTTGAGGTAGTTCGATTCCTAATTTTCTGAAAAACCGCCATACTGATATCCACAGTGGTTGTACAAGCTTGCATTCCCACCAACAGTGGAGGAGTGTTCCCTTTGCTCCACATCCTCTCCAACATTGATTGCCATTGGTGTTTTTGATCGTAGCCATTCTGACAGGTGTAAGGTGTTATCTCAGAGTCATTTTGATTTGCATTTCTCTGATGATTAAGGATGTTGAGCATTTCTTTAAATGTCTTTCAGCCATTTGTGATTCTTGTTTTGTGAATTCTCTGTTTAGCTCTTTAGCCCATTTTTTAATTGGATCGTTTAATATTTTGATGTCTAGTTTCTTGAGTTCTTTATATACTGTGGAGATCAATCCTCTGTCAGATGTGGGGTTGGTGAAGATCTTTTCCCATTCTGTTGGCTGTCTTTTTATCTTATTGACTGTGTTTTTCGCCTTGCAAAAGCTTCTCAATTTCGAGAGGTCTCATTTATTTATTGTTGTGCTCAGGGTCTGTGCTGTTGGTGTTATATTTAGGAAATGGTCTCTGGTGCCAATGCATTCAAGAGTACTTCCTACTTTCTTTTCTATTAAGTTTAGTGTAGCTGGATTTATGTTGAGGTCTTTGATCCACTTGGACTTGAGTTTTGTGCATGGTGACAGATATGGATCTATTTGTAATCTTTTACATATTGACATCCAGTTATGCCAGCACCATTTGTTGAAGATACTTTCTTTTTTCCATTGTATAGTTTTGGCTTCTTTGTCAAAAACAAGGTGTTCATATGTGCATGGATTAATGTCAGGGTCTTCAATTCGATTCCATTGGTCCTTATGTCGGTTTTTATATGGACAACAGTACCAAGCTGTTTTTATTACTACAGCTCTATAGTAGAGTTTGAGGTCAGGGATGGTAATGCCTCCAAAGGTTGCTTTATCATATAGGATTCTTTTAGCTATCCTGGGTCTTTTGTTTTTCCATATGAAGTTGAGTATTTTTCTTTCCAAGTCTGTGAAGAATTGTGTTGGGATTTTGATGGAGATTGCGTTGAATCTGTAGATTGCTTTTGGTAAGATTGCCATTTTTATTATGTTAATCCTACCTATCCATGAGCATGGGAAATCCTTCCATTAGGGATGCAAGGGTGGTTCAACATACGAAAGTCCGTCAATGTAATACACCATATAAATAAACTCAAAGAAAAAAACCACATGATCATCTCACTAGATGCAGAAAAAGCATTTGACAAAATCCAACACCCCTTCATGATAAAGGTCTTGGAGAGATTAGGAATACAGGGAACATACCTAAACACAATAAAGGCAATTTACAGCAAGCGAACAGCCAACATCAAATTAAATGGAGAGAAACTCAAAGCAATTCCACTAAAATCAGGAACAAAGCAAGGCAGTCTGCTCTCCCCATACTTATTCAATATAGTACTTGAAGTTCTAGCCAGAGCAATAAGACAACATAAGGAGATTAAGGGGATACAAATTGGAAAGGAAGAAGTCAAGCTTTCCCTATTTGCAGATGACATGATAGTATACTTGAGTGACCCCAAAGATTCAACCAAGGAACTGATACAGCTTATAAACACCTTCAGCAACATAGCAGGATACAAGATCAACTCAAAAAAAGCAGTAGCCCTCCTATATACAATTGACAAAGAGGCTGAGAAGGAAATCAGAGATACATCACCCTTTACAATAGCCTCAAATGATATAAAATACCTTGGGGTAACACTAACCAAGCAAGTGAAGGACCTATATGACAAGAACTTCAAGTCCCTGAAAAAAGAAATTGAAGAAGATGTCAGAAAATGGAAAGATCTCCCATGCTAATGGATAGGCTGGACTAACATAGTAAAAATGACAATTTTACCAAAAGCTATCTACAGATTCAATGCAATCCCCATCAAAATACCAACACAATTCTTCACAGACCTGGAAAGAATAATACTCAATTTCTTTCCTTAGAAATTTAAAGTTCTTATCAAAAAGGTCCTTCACTTGTTTAGTTAGTGTTATCCCAAGGTATTTTATATTATTTGTGGCTATTGTAAAGGGTGATGTTTCTCTGACTTCTTTCTCAGCCCTTTTATCTTTTGTGTATAGGAGGGCTACTGATTTTTTGTGAGTTGATCTTGTATCCTGCCACTTTGCTGAAGGAGTTTATCAGCTGTAGTAGTTCCCTAGTAGAGTTTTTGGGGTCACTTATGTATACTATCATATCATCTGCAAATAGTGAAAGTTTGACTTCTTTTCCAATTTGTATCCCTTTGATCTCCTTTTGTTGTCTTATTGCACTAGCTAGAACTTCTAGTACTATGTTGAATAAATATGGGGAGAGTGGACAGCCTTGTCTTGTTTCTGAATTTAGTGGTATCGCTTTGAGTTTCTCTCCGTTTAATTTGATGTTTGCTGTTGGCTTGCTATAAATTGCCTTTATTATGTTTAGGAATGTTCCTTGTATTCCTGATCTTTCTAAGACCTTTTTTTATCATGAAGGGGTGTTGGATTTTGTCAAAGGCTTTTTCAGCATCTAATGAGATGATCGTGTGTTTTTTTTTCTTTCAGTTTGTTTATATGGTGTATTACATTGACAGACTTTTGTATGTTGAACCATCCTTGCATCCCTGGGATCCCTACTTGGTCGTGATGGATAATTTTTTTGATGTATTCTTGGATTCAGTTTGCCAATATTTTGTTGAGTATTTTTGCATCAATGTTCATGAGGGAGATTGGTCTGTAGTTCTCTTTCTTTGTTGCATCTTTGTGTGGTTTGGGTATCAGGGTAATTGTAGCCTCATAAAAAGAGTTTGGTAGTATTCCTTCTGTTTCTATTGTGTGGAACAATTTGAAGAGTATTGGTATTAGTTCTTCTTTGAAAGTCTGGTAGAATTCTATACTGAAAGCATCTGGTCCTGGGCTTTTTTTGGTTGGGAGGCTTTTGATGACTGTTTCTATTTCTTTAGGGGTTATTGGTCTATTTAAATGGTTTATCTGGTCTTGATTTAATTTTGGTATGTGGTATTTATCCAGAAAATTGTCCATTTCTTCCTGATTTTCCATTTTTGTGGAGTACAGGTTTTTGAAGTATGATCTGATGATTCTCTGGATTTCCTCTTTGTCTGTTGTTATATCTCCCTTTTCATTTCTGATTTTGTTAATTTGGGTGCTCTCTCTTTGCCTTTTGGTTAGTTTGTCTATCTTGTTGATTTTTTCAAAGAACCAACTCTTTGTTTCATTGATTTTTTTTGTATTGTTCTCTTGTTTTCTATTTCGTTGATTTCAGCCCTCAATTTGATTATTTCCTGGCATCTATTTCTCCTGGGTGAGTTTGTTTCTTTTTGTTCTAGAGCTTTCAGTTGTGCTGTTAATTCATTGATATGAGATTGCTCGATCTTCTTTATGTGTGCATTTAGAGTTATGAATTTTCCTCTTAGCACTGCTTTCATAGTGTCCCATAAGTTTGAGTATGTTGTACTTTCATTTCGTTGAATTCTAGGAAATCCTTAATTTCTTTCTTTATTTCTTCCTGGACACATTGATGTTTCAGGTGGGCATTATTCAGTTTCCATGATTTTTTAGGCTTTCTATAATTTTTGTTGTTGGTGAAGTCTAACTTTAAGGCATGGTGGTCCGATAAGATACAGGAGGTTATTCCAAATTTTTGTATCTGTTGAGATTTGTTTTGTGGCCAAGCATGTGGTCAATTTTTGAGAAGGTTCCATGGGGTGCTGAGAAGAAGGTATATTCTATTGTGTTAGGAAGGAATGTTATGTAGATATCTATTAAGTCCATTTGAGTCATAACACCTGTTAGGTCCTTTATTTCTTTGTTAAGTTTCAGTCTGGTAGATCTGTCTTTTGGTGAGAGTGGTGTGTTGAAATCTCCCACTGCTAATGTGTGGGGTTTGATGTGCGCTTTAAGCTTTAGTAGTGTTTCTTTTATGAATGTGGGTGTTTTTGTATTTGGGGCATAAATGTTTAAAATCGAGACTTCATCTTGGTGGATTTTTCCTGTGATAAATATGTAATGTCCATCCTGATCTCTTTTGATTGATTTTAGTTTGAAGTCTATTTTATTAGATATTAGGATCTAATAAAACACCAGCTTGTTTCTTAGGTCCATTTGCTTGGAAAGCCTTTTCCCTGCCCTTTACTCTGAGGTAGTATCTGTCTTTGACATTAAGGTGTGTTTCTTGCATGCAGCAGATGGATGGATCCTCTTTTCTTATCCATTCTGTTAGTCTGTGTCTTTTTATAGGTGAGTTGAGACCATTGATATTGATGGATATTAATGACCAGTGATTGTTAATTCCTGTTATTTTTTGTGGTTGTGTTGTGTCGTCCTTCTTTGATGTATGTTGGTGTGGGTTTATCTATTGCCTGAGTTTTCATGGGTGTGTTTAGCTTCTTTGGGTTGGATTTTTCCTTCTAGTGCTTTCTGTAGGGCTGGGTTTGTGGACAGGTATTGATTAAATCTGGTTTTATCATGGAATATTTTGTTTACTCTGCCTATGGTGATTGGGAGTTTTGTTGGGTATAATAGTCTGGGTTGGCATCTGTGGTCTCTTAGGGTCTGCATAAGATTTGTCCAGGACCTTCTAGCTTTCATAGTCTCTATTGAGAAGTCTGGTGTTATTCTGATGGGTTTGCCTTTATATGCTACTTGGTCTTTTTCCTTTGCGGCTCTTAATATTTTTTCTTTGTTCTGTGTGTTTAGTGTTTTGATTATTATGTGGCGAGGGGACTTTTTTTTGGCATCCAGCCTATTTGGTGTTCTGTAAGCTTCTTGTATCTTCATAGGTATTTCTTTCTTTAGGTATGGAAAGTTTTCTTCTATGATTTTGTTGAATATATTTTCTGTGCCTTTGAGTTGGTATTCTTCTCCTTCTTCTATCCCTATTATTCTTAGGTTTGGTCTTTTCATGGTGTCCCAGATTTCTTGGACATTTTGTGTTATGACTTTTTTGTCTTTAGTGTTTTCTTTGACTGACGAATCTATTTTCTCTATTGTGTCTTCAGTGTCAGAGTTTCTCTGTTCCATCTCTTGTATTCAGTTGGTTATGCTTGTTTCTGTAGTTCCTGTTCGTTTAGTCAGGATTTCTATTTCTAGCATTCCCTCAGCTTGTGTTTTCTTTGTTGTCTCAATTTCATTTTTCAGATCTTGGAATGTTTCTTTCATCTGTTTAATTATTTTGTCTTGGCTTTCTTTGATTTCTTCCAATTTTTTGTTTGTTTTTTCTTCCATTTCTTTAAGGGAATTTTTTATTTCCTCTTTAAGGAAGTTTTTCATTTCCTCTTTAATGAAGTTTTTCATTTCCTCTTTAAGGGAATTTTTTATTTCCTCTTTAATGGAGTTTTTCATTTCCTCTTTAAGGGCCTCTATCATCTTCTTAAAGTCATTTTTAAGAGTGATTTCTTCTGTTTCTTCTGTCTTGGTATGTTCAGGTCTTGCAGGTGTAGAATCACTAGTTTCTGATGTTGCCATATAGGTCTTTATGTTATTGCCTGTATTTTTGCACTTGGTGCAGGTGGCGTCTGTGTCTGAGAGTGCCTCTCTTGTTCTAATTTTTAGTCTTGGTTCACTAGGAGTTCTTGGTTAAATTGGTACTGTTGGGCTGTTTCTTTGGGAGCAGCTGATCTCAGTCGGTGAAGTATATACTTATGATTCTGGTGATCTGGTTTGGTGGCTGTGTGGAGCCTTCTTCTGTGTTCTCAGGTCACGCTTTGCTCATTTGTCAACTCCTTAGCTGATCTTGTTTCCTCAGACTTCAAACTGTAGGGATCTGAATCCTCTCCTGGATTGATTTCAGCTGAGCAGGGTAGTCTCACCAACACCTCCAAGTTGTTGGGTTTCGCAGGGTCAGCAGCTGGTCCCTGGGTTGGCCTCAGACAGAGTGTTCAGATTCGTTCTGGTTCTGTCCCACGGAGATAGCTTCTTCCCCGGGTGTTGGGATTAAAGGCGTCCCTGTTCCAAGCTCTTGATTAAGAGCTTGTTTTCACTAACTCTTCAGCGGGTAATAGCTCAGTTTCTGGTCTTTATTGCAACTGTGTTTTGGCCGCCCGCCTGCCTGCCTCTTCCAGGCCTGCCTGCCTCTGCGGGCTACCACCGGGCCTGTCTGCCTCTGCCTGCCACGGCCGCGCCTGTCTGCCAGGAAGTTTTTAACTTTAACATAGTAAAATTACATATAACAAAACAATTATGAAACAAGAATTACAGTTACAATATTTATAATATCTAGTCTATTTGTATTTGGCAAAATTAAAGAAGATATCCTATCAGTCCTATACTTGTGAGTCTAAGGTTTTATATCTAACTTATCTTTTATCAGAGAAGTTAGATTATAGGAAATTATGACTATCTGGTCTTGAACTACATCAAAGACCTCAGATCCTGAGAAATGGGAGAAGGACACAAGCAACTTTTGGGAGTTTTGTGAGAGTAGACAGAGACAGCTGGCATCCTGGACAGTCATCCAAAGTTCTTTATTTTTTTTCCGAGACAAGGTTTCACTGTGTAGCTTTGTGCCTTTCCTGGATCTTGCTCTGTAGACCAGGCTGACCTCGAACTCACAAAGATCTGCCTGCTTCTGCCTCCCAAGTGCTGGGATTAAAGGCATGTGCCACACCGCCCAGCCAAAGTTCTTTTGTAAAGTTAGGACATCTGTCTTCAGCCCAAAGGCCTAGAGTCTCTCAGTCACTTTTCTCTGTGTCCTGTAGAATGTCTGGCAGTTTTCTCTGCATAGCAGGAACCTGAAGGACCATTTTGCCAAGAAAAGTTCAGTGGTCACCTTCCTATGAGTCCTGCATGTCCAGTTGATACATTTTTTTCAAGCAGTCCAGGCAAGAACAGTTTTTTGCCCAAATGGCTATTTTTGCAAAGAAGATAAACTCCATATAGAGTGTCTTTGATGCACATCCTCCTCTCTGAAGTAAATTGGTGCTGCCAGGAGCAGACATGTCTCATTGTCCAGAAAGTCTAAATTTTTAAAACATTTTAAATGCCATATTCTTTAGGTCTTTGAAGTGTTTGAAGACTACCTATCTGTCTGAAATATATCTACATATACCTAGAAAACTAAACACAGAAGGACCTGCCTGGGTCATAATAATGTGGAAATATTTCCTAAAAATTTACTGCTGCTGATTTGTTCAAGGTAAGCATATATGAAAATGTCACAATGAAATCAATTTATTTGTATAATTAATATATACCAAAAAATTTATGCCTTTTCAAATTTAATTGGTGCAAATGATGGAGCATTTGGTGCCCATAGAATTTTTTCTTTCTTTTTTTGCACAATAGAGTGATCAATCAAAGATGAAATGCTTTCTTTCACTAACTGCTTTGGTCATGGTGTTTTATCACAGCAATGGAAAAGTAAATAATAGCCGGGCGGTGGTGGCACACGCCTTTAATCCTAGCACTTGGGAGGCAGAGGCAGGCGGATCTTTGTGAGTTCGAGGCCAGCCTGGGCTACCAAGTGAGTTCCAGGAAAGGCACAAAGCTACACAGAGAAACCCTGTCTCGAAAAACCAAAAAAAAAAAAAAAAAAAAGAAAAGTAAATAATAAATAAATCAGAAGTTGGTATCAGAAGTAGGGTTTAATTTACAGTTTACAGTTTCAGAGTCAATGATGACAGAACACAGGCATGGAGGAAGAGATGAAAGCTCATAACTTGTTCTCCAAGTTGGAGGCAAGGAATGTATAAGTGGGAATGATACAATTCTTTTGAAACTTCAAAACACCCTCAGTAATACATATCTCCCAACAAGGCCACATTTCCTAATTATTCCCAAAGAGTTTTACCAATTTGTAATCAAGTACTCAAATATTCAAACATGAGTCTATGGAAGCCCTTCTTATTCAAACCACCAAATGGGCTCTACATTTTTCAAATGGCAAGGGGTGTTGTAGGAGTCATTTTATTCTGTAGAGGCTAGTAACCTAGCCTCTTTGTTGTGTTTCTTCATCTTTGATGCCATGAATGCCATTTTGTAGCATGGTCACTTTTCAGGTCTTCTTAATAAGAAAGTACCAAGGGGATGAAAAGAAAGAAAGACACATGGGTAAAGCTGTAGCTCACTCCAAATTGTTGAATGAAACCCATTGGAACTTCAAGTAGAGAAGTGCTCTCCAAAATAGAGGGAGTCATTAGTATAAACAGGTATGGAAGGGAATAAGCAAGTCACTGTCAGTAAAAATGGTGGCCTGGAAATGTTGGTTCCTTAGTTTTCTCCCCAGATAAGACTGGCCTGCATGGACATAATTAAAAGACATATCAGAAATATAGCCACCGCTGGGCAGTGGTGGTGCACACCTTTAATCTCAACACTATGAGTTCAAGGCCAGCCTGGTCTACAGAGCGAGATCCAGGACAGGCACCAAAACTATACAGAGAAACCCTGTCTTGAAACACAAACCAAAACAAAAACAAAACAAAAAAAGATAAAGAAAAATAAAAAAGAAAAGAAGAAAAAGAAATATAGCCACTGTGTTATGCCTTGTTTATTTTATATCAGCTTAACACAGGCTAGAGTCATTTGTGAAGAGGGAACTTAATTGAGAAAATGCCATCAACACATTGGCTTATATGCAAGCCTATGGTATATTTTGTCTTTTTTATATAATCTTTGAGATTATAATTTCATTACAATATTTCTCCCTTTCCTTTCTTCCTGTTATACCTTCTATATACCCATCCAAACTCTCATCGAAATTAATGGCCTGACTTTTTATTAATTTTTATTGCTTGCGTATATATACCTAAATATAACCTGTTGAATCCATACAGTGTTACATGTGTGTTTGTTTTCAGGTCTGATAATTTGGTACTGGACAACAAATAGGTGTTCTTTTTCTAGAGAAGGTCATCTCTCCCATTCCCAGCTTCTCTCAGTTGCTTATAGTTCTTTGTGTCAGACTGCAGCTTCATGGGCTATTCTTTGTCCAACTTGGTGTGTTTATTGTTGTTATCCTTGGTACATTTTCTTGATTGGAGATTGATGTCAGTGTAACCATCCCGCTAAGGGAGTGATACCATCTCTGGATAAGTGTTCCTGAATTGTAAAAGAAAGCAGGCTGAGCAAACCATTGGGAACATGTCAATAAGCAGTACTCCTCCATGGTAGGTCTTTGTTTCAGTTATTGCCTCCATGTTCCTGCTTTGGTTCCTACCCTGACTTCTCTCAGTAAAAGAACTATCACCTGAGAGTTGAAAGCTGAAATAAATCATTTTCTCCCCAAGTTGCTTTATGGTCACGGTGCTTTACCATAGCACCATAAACACTAAGACATTTCTTAATCAAAAGCCTCATGTCTCTTCCTCTGCCATTTGATTTGGATTCTGTGGATCAGGTCACTCAAACATGGGAAATCAGTTAAAACTATTAGTGTCTTCCCCCATATCTCTTATTTTAAATGTGGTTAGCTGTAAATAAGTGAGTTTATTTTCCCTTAAATATCCGGACAGTCCAGACACAAGGTACAAATTGGCCATGAGTTGAGTTACAGTGTTTTCATTGCCACTTTCCTCAATGTTCAAATCCAAGGTATCAGGCAGGTCATGACACATCAATTCAATTTGCATCTCTATCTCTGTAGGTTCCAGGGGCATTGTGAGAACTATAGTTGTCCTTCTCTTCTTAATCACTGTAGTGATTGTCTGTTTGAGACAAGGATTAGGGTTTTTATATTCTAGGGGAAAGAAGTTTGGAGACAGCATCCTTCTGGACCCAAGTTGACAGAGCCTTTTTGTGAGAAAATTATTGCAGAGTTATAGAGTGCTCTGGGATGGTCTGTATGTCAAATGTGTTGCTCTAATTGGTCAATAAATAGAACACTGATTGACCAGTAGCCAGGCAGGAAGTACAGGCTGGACTAACAGAGAGGAAAATTGAGAGAACAGGAAGGCAGAGGGAGACACTGCCAGCTGCCGCCATGACAAGCAGCATGTAAAGATGCCAGTAAGCCATGAGCCACGTGGCAAGGTATAGATTTATAGAAATGGATTAGTTTAAGATGTAAGAACTAGATAGCTAGAATCCTGAGCCATTAGGCCAAACAGTTTAAATAATATAAGCGTCTGTTTGTTTATTTTATAAGTGTGCTGTTGGACTGCCAGGGATTGGTGGGACCTGGAGAGAAAACTCTCCAGCTACAAGTATTAGACTCAGTAGACCAAAAGTGAAAGTCAGAATTTGTTTGGGTCCTTCAGCCATTTATATACCGTTAATTTTTCTTAGTTTTCTGACAAACAGTCAAACTTCCTATCCTTTTTCTATAAACTGAGAGCTTGTCTCCTGACCATAGTCTAAGAACTGACAAAGCTGTAATATTTTTTTGCTTATTTCTATGGTTCCTCAACCTCTCTTTCAATGTACTAATATATAACTACCGCTCTCTTTCTCTAGATTCTGCTTGGCCCCATGGTTTTCACCAGAAGAATAGAAATATGAGAAACACTCCCTTACTTTTATTTAAGGACTTTTCTTGGGTGCATTCCCTTACCTAAGAACCAAACTTTATGCCCTTACTTCTGGAAACCTCCTGAACAGTCAAAGAACTTAGGAAGCTGTGAAGTTTTATTTTTCGTCCATAGTTCCACAAAATCTCCTCCAAATAACAAACATAACCCAATGCATAGGAACATTCTCCCCTTACTTTTACCTGCTTAATGCTGGGATGTCCACATGCTTGACCAATGCAAGTACTGTGTAATCAGCATCCTTGTTCAGGCAATGATGCAAACTTCACAGCATTGGAATTGACCTGAGTGTGGAGTTGACCTGACTCAGGTGATGAGGAATGAAATATGACAGATACAAGCAACATAAAGCTGGTGTAGGCTGGTACTGAGATATGCCAACAGTACCCCTAAAACACAGTGTATTTTCAGTGTCCAGTCTCTGTACAATTGCTGTCTCATGGTGTAATTGGTAGTTTCTAAATGTACTGTACTGGTTTTATCTATACATTAACTGTCAACATTCATACTCAGATCGTGGGAAGGCCTTGCCATCCTCATGGGTCTAATGCATTGGTATCCTTGATGTGACTACACTAATGTGAACAATAAACATTATCTCAGGACTTCATCCACACCAATTTTGGAAAATCAGAGATTGGCAGCATTCAGAGGAAATGCAGAAGTCAGCTCCCAAAAGGTATTGAGCTGAGATTCTTTCTGAACTGATGAAATGCTCTTTGATCAAAGAATGTCATTCTTGACTACTCTATAATAAATTGTAGCATTTTAATTAGTGGTAACTGGGGTAGATGTATGATTTTATTTTCTCATTTGCTTTGTTTTATGTAGATAGGGTCTTACCATATACTCCAGACTGGCCTTAAATGATCAATCCTCTTACTATATCCTGAGTTTTGATGTTATACACATCACACCTGGATCATTCTGTAAATTCTATTTGATTACAGCTGCAAAGAAATAAAGACTCTGAAAGGAGAATTCCTCTATTTTTTTCCTTTCTTTTCATACCATGCCTCTGCCTTATGTGCATCATTATTTCTATGCAGGAACACAATTTGAATAACCCCATAATTCCTACTCTAAGAATCGAGGAAAACAAATGATTAGAATTAATACTTTATTATGAAACAGAGTGTCAGAAATGAGGAAGTACAAGCATGACCCAGCACTGGATTTGAATGAGCTAGCCTAAAATAATGACTTTTAGTGATTTTACATTTTAGAGCTTAATTTACATTTTAAGATTTGATGTATTTTTAAATTTATTTTATATCTGTACACATTGTGAGAGCACACAATGTCCCTGGATACTAGATGAGGGTGTTGGATACCCTAGAAATGGAGTTACAGATGATTGTGAGCCACTGTATGAATTCTGAGACTTGAACCCATGTCCTGTGGAAAATCAGCCACTGATGTTATATACTATGCCCTTTGATGTACTCTTGATTAAGAAAATTTTGTTGGATCAAATAGAGACTGAAAACTACTATTTTATTATATAGGATTGTCTATGAGGATTTGCAGAACACTTAATTGAAGCCTGTTAAATTTTAGATTACTGGCCTCTTGCTAAGAAAGTGATATTCAAGAAGAAAGATCACAAAATTCAAGATTTTTAGGCTGAGGAGCAAGTTTAAAGGCCTGTCTGGGAAACTTTGCAAGACTTTGTCCCAAAATACAAATAAAAAGTAGAGCACTTGTCTAGCAAGTGTGGGACCCCTACTCTGCAGAACTGCAAAAGCATTGACATTATTTGAGGCCTTTAAAACTTAAGTAAATCTTAGGAAAAGACAGGAACTCACAGATTTAGAAAGCTCTCTAAGAGGAAGCTAATTCCACATGCCTGCATTGAGAAATGGTAATGTCAGAAGAAGCTTAAATTGGTTTCATGGAAGTGCTTACTATCATAAGAAAAGTGGAATTCTAAGCATAAATTTTCTCTTGATTTCATTAGTTTTTTTTTTTTTTTTTTTTTATCCCTGGTGGGATAAATATGAGTTTCATTTAGTCATAAGCCCCCTGAGAAAAGTTAAATTTTGTTTACTTCTACAGCCACTAATTTACATACACAATCCAAGGTTTAATTGTAAAAAATACATTCTTAATGAATAAAACTCTCACAGAAATAGTTCAGCCTGATTTATGTAAATGAAGCTGGTGATGTTTACATTATGATTTTGCATTTACTCATTTTCCTAACCAGCTCTTAACTACACACTGAGCTATTGAAAATGAAGTAATATTTCTGCAAAAATGTCCGTGTGTAATATGTGCATGTTAGAAATTCTGGATTCTTAAAAGAACTTTTCATTACATGTATGCATATATGTATATATACATATACATATACATATACACACATACACACACATATGTATATTGAAAATGAAGTGGGGACCTGGAGAGGTGGCTCAGAGGTTAGGCGGCCGGTCTGTGGTGGCAGAGGTGGCGAGTTCGGTTCCCGCGAGTGCATCTGATGGATGACGTCATGAATCAATGACTGATCGATCAACCAATATCGATCGATCATTAATTGGAAAAAAAAGTTTGCTGGGCGGTGGTGGCGCACGCCTTTAATCCTAGCACTTGGGAGGCAGAGGCAGGCTGATCTCTGTGAGTTCGAGGCCAGCCTGGGCTACCAAGTGAGTTCCAGGAAAGGCGCAAAGCTACACAGAGAAACCCTGTCTTGAAAAACCAAAAAAAAAAAAAAAAAAAAAAAAAAGAAAATGAAGTGAGGTTTCTGCAAAAGTGTTCATGTATAATATTTATGTGTTAGGAATCTCTGTATTTCAGAAAAAAACACTAGTCATTTGCAGGTATGCATGTGTGTGTGTGTGTGTGTGTGTGTGTGTGTGTGTGTGTGTGTGTTCACTTAAACTCCACAGCTGTAGCCTTTAAGGAGAACAGAGAACATGAAGTGAGGAGCTTTTTTGTTACTTTGAAGGTAAGAATGCTGATTTCTCCTTGGCTTTTATTGAGGTGAGTGAATATGACTATAGGATAGAAAGATGACTATAGAATGGCTACAGGTAAGCCCCTGGTCCTATGAGAACCTGTGTACTTTCATACATAATGAGAAAACCTAAGGAAATTTATTTGTCTCCAGTTGTCCTTTCTTCTATTAACATGCTAGATGCAAGGGCCCATTGACCATTCTGAAGCTTTCTGGGACTTACTACCTGTTTTTAGTGTTATCCAATATTCAACAGTTCTTTATGTGTGTGCCCATTTATTTGTGTGCCTATTTGAATTATATAAAATAAAACTACACTTTATATACTTTCTCTTAGCATAATTAAGATACATTCAAAGTGTCTTTAGTTGGTGAACAGACACCATGACCACAGCAACACTTATAAAGAAAAACCTTTAATTGGGGCTGGCTTACAATTCAGAGGTTTGGTTCAATATCATGGCAGAAAGCATGGTGGCATGCAGGCAGACATGGTGCTGGAGAAGGAGCTGAGTGTTCTACATCTTGATCCACAGGCAACAGAAAGAGAATCTTGAACAGTGTCCTGATTTGAGCATCTGAGACTTCAAACTTATCCCCAGTGACAGACCTCTTCCAACAAAGCCTTATTCAAACAAGACAACACCTCCCAATAGTTCCAGTCCCTATGGGCCTATGGAGCCAATTTCATTCAAATTATCACAAAAAGTTACTTTTTAACTGTCTGGTTGCTATGCACAAAATCTACAAGATCCTTTTTCTTTCTAAGGAATATTATAAGGAAATATGTATTAAGTTGGAACAAGTCAGTGAGGTAAGATACCTTCATCATGAAAGAATTGTTAAGTTTTATCAAAGGTGGATATTGTGGCACATTTTCTTCTTTTCTGAAGGTAGGGAAGCTAGATTGTAGCTGAAGTTTTCCTGTGTCCTGCCTGGCCTGCAGTCGGAACAAATCTCTCACCCACAGTCCCGCAGCCTTTTATGAAATAGTCACTCAGAAGCTTATATTAGTTATAACTGCTTGGTCATTAGTTCAGGCTTAGTATTGACTAGCTCTTACATTTAAAGTCAGCCCATTTCTGTTAATCTATATGTTATCATGTTTTCCATGGCTTTACCTGTATGCCATTACATGCTGTTCCCTGGATGGTAGGCTGGCATCTCCTGACTCAGCCTTCCTCTTCCCAGAATTCTTTTTGTCTGTTTATCCCACCTGTCCTTCCTGCCTTTCTACTAGCCAATCATCATTTTATTAAAATAGTGTACAAAAGCATTACATCATAGCACTAGACAATACAATAAGATGAAAACGGCAATGTTTTATGATGAAAAAGACATTAATGTAAGACAAGGAATGGATGAGCAGGAATCTGAAATGTTGGGTGTTAAAAAATGATGGCTATGTTTTATTAAGTATATCACAAATATTAAAATTAAATATGTGATTACAAACTTGATGACTTTATGATTGTATAATTAAGAGAATGTTAAGTGCTACAAAGTTGTATGTTTTGCTATTACCACTAAGATAATTCAATCTGATTCTTTGTTTTAAGATGGATTAACCCAGAGATTCATAAAGGTCAATGCAATGAAAGAAATTAACACAATGAAAGAAGAGAAAAATGAATGGAAAGAAATGTAAAAAAGTTCTTCAGTGAATGAGGTCGAGAATGCTTATGAGTTCTTATGGTGATATTTTATTTGTACTGAAATGTGATTTTATTTGTATGTTAATAAATAAAGTTTCCTGGGGGTCAGAGCTAATAGCAATCCATAGTAGAGCTGGGCATTGGTGGCACATGCCTTTAATCCCAGCTCTTGGGAGGCAGAGCTAGGCAGATCTCTCTGTGTTCAAGGATACAGCCAGCATTGGAGACACATGCCTTTAATCTCAATACCAACCATAGAAGACCTGGAGGTCTGTACAGACAGGCAGTGACTTGGAGGTCATGTGATTGGGTTTACAACCAATGAGAAGGCAGAACAGAAAGTCTATATAAAGACAAACACATAGGAAGTAGGTCTCTTTCAGAGAGGTACAACAACAGTGACAGTGAAGCATAAGGTTTTTAGCTCTTAGCTATTGCTCTGACCTCTTGGGCTTTCATCTTTGCATTGGCTCTGTGTTTCTTATTTAATAAGATGGTTACTTCTACAAGTTCTCCTTCAAAATAATTGGGAGCTGAAAAGGGAGGTGGGGATCAGTACCTATAGGCCATATGCTAGGTTTGGAACATCTGATGTTCGTATCATGTTTACATGGCTTTTTCAAAATAAAGACTGGAAATAGGGTTATTTGACGAAAATAGGAATAACTGACATGGAAATAAAAAGTTGACTAATGTGGACCAAAAAGAGTTCTGACATAGTCTTGGATAGTCGACTGAGGACAATAGAAAGGGCTGACACATGGTGGTGGGCTAACTAGAGAAGTAGGTGAATTTAGAAACCCTGAGGTAATAGTATCACCAATTTGTGCTGTTGTTTTTTTTTCTTCTGTAGTTAAATAAGCATGATAATTTATTTTTTTAGCCACATGTAATTGTAAATACTCTGAAAACATGAATTTGTAAAGGGTTTTATGAAGTTTACATACTTGTAGATCAAAGAAGATTTAGAAATAAATGCATTTTCCAAGTACATTGGTAGAACATCATGTAGGTTGGTCACAGCAGAGCATGAACTCACTATTATAGATCTCAGATACTAACTGGTGACATTCTTAGCTTTTCTGTTGGTAGGATCCTGTGGTCTGCTAAGTCTGTACATTCCAAAAGATTTTGCTTAATAGCCACAAAGATAAGAATAGACCAAGACACTGTATCTCTAAATCTACAACTTCCAACTCTTTCTAATCATTTTGCTACAGTCAGTTCATCAGTGAGTGAGAGAGCAGGTATATGTGTTTCTGAGAACCTTATTTAATAAACAGTTTAAAATGTTTTTATAATTCAAAAATTTAATTTATATAGTGTACAGCACCAGGTCGATGTAAAGAAAATAGACTTTAGCATGTGTATTATGCTATATGTGAGGTCAATACCTGAATCCAGACCTATTTCAAGTATGGAAAGAATTGAAATCAATTCTAGATTCTGTGTTGGGGTGAATGACCCAACCTATTACTTATACTCAGGTATTGCTCAAAATGCCCTCATAATCAAGTCTGCTTATATTCAGGTAATTACTAATTGATGATCAACAATTTCCTTTTTTTAATTTATTTGTTTTTTTCATTTTATATACCTTACCCAGTTTCTCCTCCCTCCCCTTCTCCCTTTCTCAACCTCTTCCCATCCTAATCCCCATCTTACCTCAGAGAGGGTAAGATCTCCCTTGGGTAGTCAACAAAATCTGGCATACTTAGTTGAGGCAGAAGTTAGCCTTCCCACCCCTGCATCAAGGCTAAGCAAGGTATTCCACCATAAGTAATGGGCTCTAAAAAGCCAGTTCATATACCTGGTATAAGCCCTGATCCCACTGCCAGGGACCCCACAAACAGATTAAGCCTCACACATGTTACCCACATTCAGACAGCCTAGTTTGGTCTCACACAGGTTCCCCAGCTATCAGTCCAGAGTCCATGAGCTTCCACTAGCCCAGGTCAGCTGTCTCTGTGGGTTTTCCCACCATGATCTTAAACTCCCTTGCTGATAAGATCCCTCCTCCCTCTCATCACCTTCTCTCCAGGAGCTCAGCCCAGTGATTGGCTGTGATTCACTGCATCTAATTCTATCCATTACTGGGTGTAGGTGTTATAATGACAATTAGAGTAGTCACTAATCTGTTTTCAGGCATCCTCTCCACTATTGCCAGAAAGTCTTAGCAAGGGTCATCCTTCTGGATTCCTGAGAATTTCCCCAGCACCAGATTTCTCTCTTGTCCATAATGGCTCACTGTTATCAAGATATCTCTTTCATCGCTCTGCCAACTTAGTTATCTCAATCCCTCATGTTCCCTGCACCAATCCTGCCCCTTCTATACCCCTCCTAGTTTACCCAGGGTATCTTAACTATTTTCCATTCCTGAGTGCCTCCATGCCCCATGCCCTACTTCTGTAGAGTTGTGGATTGTATTCTGGTTACCCTTTGATTTGCGTCTAATATTTGCATATGAGTGAGTGCATACCATGTTTGTCTTTCTGGATCTGTGTTACCTCATTCAAGATGATTTTTTTCTAATTCCATCCATTTGCATACAAATTTCATGATGCCATTGTTTTTTATTGCTGAGTAATTATCCATTCTGTAAATGTACCACATTTTCTTTATCAGTTCTTTAGTTGAGGGGCATCTAGCTTGTTTCCAGATTCTTGTTATTACAAATAGTGCTGCTATGAACAATTTGAGCAGGTGTCCTTGTGATATGATAGAGCATCTTTTGGGTATGTGCCCAAAAGTGATAATGCTGGGTCTTGAGGTAGGTTGGTTCTCAATTTTCTGATAAACTGCCATACTGATTTCCAGAGTGACTATTAACTTTTGCACTTCCACTGGAATTGGAGGAGTGTTCCCCTCACTCCACATCCTCTCCAACATAAGCTATAGTCAATGTTTTTTTTTTTTTTTTTTTATCTTAGCCATTCTGACAGATGTAAGATAGAATCTCAGTGTCATTTTGATTTTCATTTCCCTGATGGTCAAGGATGATGAGAATTCTGCACTGAAACCAACTGAGGAAATTCAGAGAACCATTGGGCTTTTTTTCCTGGTTGGGAGGCTTTTAATGATTGCTTCTATTTCCTTGGGGATTAAAGGTCTATTTATATATTTTGTCTCAGCTTGATAAAAATTGGTATGAAGCACTTATCCAGAAAATTGTCCATTTCTTTTAAAATTTCCAATTTTCTGGAGTACAAGTTTTGAAGTATGACCCAATGATTCTCTGAATTTTCTCAGTGTCTGTTGTTATATCCCCCTTTTCAATCCTGAATTTGATAATTTGGATATTCTCTCTCTGCCTTGTGATTAGTTTGTATAAGGGTTTGTCTATCTTTTTCATTTTCTGAATCTCTGTGAGTTCAACTCCACACAGGGCTACATGGGAGAAACAGAACCAGGAAGTGGTGACATACACCTTTAATCCCAGAAAGTAATATGGCAGGACAAAGAACGATATACTGTATGGTGATATTTTCTTTTTTATTTAAATGTTATATGTTAATAAATAAAGTTGCCTAGGGGTCAGAGCTATTAGCAAGCCATAGCCAGAGTCTGGCGAACAAGTAGTGATGAGGCAGTTAGGCAGTTGGGTTTACAACCAATGAGAAGGCAGAACAGAATTCTATTTAAGGACAACCCCCCTTTTGAGCTGGGAGACGTTGCTTCAGGGAGAGACTAGCGAACGGAAAGCGGTTAAGGCTCTTAGCTCTGACCTCTTTGGCTTTTCTCTTTACTTTGGCTTTGTGTGTTTCTTTTTTCTTATAAATACAGCTACAATACTGTGTATCCCAATAAAACTTACCTGGTGATCAGAGAACAGAGTCATCCACCAAAGTAAACATAAAGTCAGGCAGTGGTGGTACACACCTTTAATCCCAGGAAGTAATATGGCAGAACACAGAAAGTTGTATAAGGCATGAGGAAACAGGAAGTCACTCACTTGAGGCTGAGAATTTCATAAAAGTAAGCTAGTGGCTGGCTGTTCTGCTTCTCTGATCTTTCAGCTTTCACCCACATATTTTGCTCTGGGTTTTTTATTGTAAGACCTTTTAATATTCATGTTATATCTACCACCCAACATTTGTGGGACAAATTCAAGAAAAAGAGGCTTGCCTGTGGCCTTGCCTGCCCCAGTTTAGGCCCAAGCTTCATGCAGTTGGAGTTTCCACCCCACATTGCCTGGAGTTACTACACTGCTGGCTAAGACTATCTCCTGCAAACTCCCCAGACCCAGGTTCCAAAAACACCAGAATTAGCTGCATTCCCACATTTCCCTGTACAAACAGCTGGCTCTCTAGTTTCTTCCATTTAGCTTTCTCTGGGCCTGATTCTTGGACTGCTGCCACAGTATCATCTGAATCATCCTTGTCAGCAGTTTTGGTGAGTCAATTAAGATTTCTTGGAGGGAGAGATAGGTTAAAGATATCCCCCCCACACACATTAAAAAATGGGAAACCTTTTTACAATGGAGGGTGCTTGGTCTCTGTTTGATAACACCCTAGGTCGTCTGAAAAATGGAACAACTGAATGAGAGGACTATTAATGTTGATGGGATAGATGTAATGTCAATTATAAATATTATTTGTCTGGTTATCTCTGTTTTATCATTTAAAAAGTTGGTTAATGTCAGTGCCAAGATAAAAATTTTAGAAAAAAAACCTTGTTAAACAGATCATAGAGAAATTAAGGCCAAGATGGAGGGATTTAAAGGTGAACGAATCTCAGCATTGCATTGTATTGTTACGAGAAACACCCCAAGAACTTCTAATAGGCAACCTTAATCTATCCAGTAACCATACAGGACTGCCAAAAGCTCAAGCTGTGTACAAGCTGGTTAGACTCCTGTGCAAATGTTAGATTTAAGGAGATTCAAAGAAGCTCTAGTGTCATATGGTATGCATTCTCCATTCATGAAGCAAATGTTAAACTCATGGTCAACTTTCAATAGAATTATCCCTCAAGACTGGCAAGAATTGGTTACAGCAGACTTAGAGGCTGGTCCTAAGTTACTATGGAGAACCTGATGGAAAGATGAGGCTAAGACCTTTGAACAATGATATAGGGCTAGAGGTTTGGAGATTTGCCAAGATCAACTTCTTGAAAAGGTGATTATACTGATATACAAAGACAATCTTTATATGATGACCACACCCCAATTTTATGCCAAATGGCAGCCTTGAGTGCTTGGGTAAGAACAGAAGAAGTAGAAAAGAAAACTGAGTCATTTATAAAACTTATACAGGGTCCAAAAGAAACCTTTGCTGGTTTCTTACAAAGGATGTTTTCAGCAATAAATAGAATGATAACAAATTCAGAAGCTAGAAAGATAACAATTGAATTTCTGTCTTTTGGAAATGCTAATACAGCATGCAAAAACGTAATTGGGCCATTAAGACAAGTTCAGCACTGTTGGAGGAATGGATCCAAGATACAATGAATATTGAATCTCATGATCATGATGATGCTTGGATAGGAGAGGTGATTTCCAGAGGTTTGAACAAAAATAGTAATGTTAGGTATTTTATTTCCAGTAAACAAGGTCACCTTAAAAGGGACTGTAAACAGAGAATTCCTAGAAACACTGTTTTTTCAAGGAACAATGACAACAGAACACCCCTCCTTTCTGAATTATGTTGAAGTTATGGTAAAGGCAAATATTGGACAAATGAATGTAGATCAACAAGGGACAGACAAGGTAATCCTTTGCCTTTGCCATCAGGAAACTCCCTGAGGAGCCTCTTGCATGCTCCTATGATAAACTTGTTTCAGCCCTTTCCTGCCAGTATAGAAAAAAACCCTTCTCAGAGTATTTAAAGAGCCTAATGCTTTTGTAAAAAACCATAGTGCTCAGGGGGATAGCACAGCTATAGAAGAGAGAAAAAACAATTCAGGAGAAACCATAAAGTGAATTTTTTGGCAAACTTCTATAAATGAACAAAGACCAAAATTAAAAATATGAATAAATGATGTTCTCATTGAAGGTCTTGTAGATACATGTGTGGATGTAACAATAATTGCGCGTGAATCTTGGCATCCAATTTGGCCTCTTCAGGAGGTACATGTTCAGCTTTTAGGAACTGGAACATTATCTCAAGTAAAACAGAGCAGAAGATGGGTCAAATGTATAGGTCCAGAAAAACAGAGAGGAAAATTACAGCCATAAGTGACTAATATACCTATGAATCTATGGGAACATGATTTATTACACCATTTATTTAGGATTTCAATTGGCAACTGCTCTGAGTTCTGAGAAGGCTGATTCTATAATGACTCATTTGCTAGAGTTTATGGCCATCATGGTTATACCTGTACAAATTAAAACTGACAATATTCCAACTTTTGTCCCTATGAAATAAAAGCCCAAAGCCAGATATAGGGGTAAAAACCTGAGAGATCAGAGGAATAGGAAAAGCCACAAGCTAACCTTACCTCATCTATTCCACAGATTCCAAAGAAACCTACTTTCTGTATACCCATGTCTATATGCCTTTCTGTTCTGCTATCTCATTGCTCTCTGTCCAGCTACATCACTTCCTCTTCCTGCCCAGCTCTGTCACATCCTATCTGTTTGTACAGACCTCCAGACCTCTATGGTTAGTTCTGGGATTAAAGGCATGTGTTACCACGTTTGGCTCTTTTCCCATTGTGGCTTTCAACTCACAGATATTCAGACAGATCCCTGCCTCCCAAGTGACAGGATTAAAGGTGTGTGCTACCATTGCCTGACTTCTTTGTCTAATATAGTGGCTGGTATTTTCCTCTGATCCTCAGATTAACTTTATTGGGTTGCACAAATAAAATATCATCACATGTCCATGGAAAAATGAGTTTTTTGCTTATTATAATGCATATTACAGACATACCACACAATCCTACAGGCCAAGCAGTCATAGAAAGATCAGTTACATTCAAAGGATATTTTAAATAAACAGAAAGGAATAACACAAACCTCCAGAAACAGATTATATAATGCTCTGTTAACTTTGAATTTTCTCAGTGCTAATGAGAAAAGAACAACAGCTGTGAAGAGACACTGGATAGTAGAAAAAAAAAACACAGTATTAAATCAGCCTGTGTACTTTAAAGATGTGCTGACTTCAGAATGGAAACCAGGATATGTATTACGTTGGGGACAAGGTTTTGCTTTTGTTTCTACAGGAGAAGAAAAGCTATGCATACCATCAAACTGATAAAGGTCTTATTTCAACAAGAGAGACCTCTTAATTAGAAGTTCATTGACCAACATGACCATTCAATTTAAACTAACTTATAGCACTAACAAATGCTTTTCATTTAATCAGATATAACTTGCAAAAAGGGAACTATGGTGATATTTTATTTGTACTGAATTGTGATTTTATTTGTATGTTAATAAATAAAGTTGTCTGGGGGTCAGAACTAATAGCAAGCCATAGCAGAGCTGGACGTTTGTGCCGCATGCCTTTAATCCCAGCACTTGGTAAGCAGAGCTAGGTAGATCTCTGTGTGTTCAAGGATACAACCAGCAATAGAGACACACGCTCCAATGTGTGTCTGGAGGTCTGTACAG
>CABHPR010125554.1:6211-34094 GCA_902168415.1 Peromyscus melanophrys
CACACACACACACACACACACACACACACACACACACACACACACACAAATGCTTGCTAACCCCAGAAACAGTGGGATAATTAAATCATTCACATAGCACACCACTGTCCCTCCATTCCTGAATCATTTATCCAGGGTCTGCTTTACAAAGGAATGTGACTATGAAGAACATCTTCAGCTGTTCTCATATTCGACCTTACAGTCCTACAGAGAAGATGCTAACAGACATACAGAGTGTGGGAGAACCTTTGAAAAATGAATTCAGTGAGTCTGAGGAGAGACAGAGGGGAAGAAAGGGGAGAAAGGAGAAGGAGGGGAGGAAGGAAGAGAGGAGGAAAAGAGGGAAAGAAGAAGAGGAGGGAGGGGTATTCTGCCTATACACATTTATCCACTCTAAGACTTCCAAAGAGCAATGGCCAGCCAGTTAGACTGGGGCCTTGCCCTGAGACTAGAGTCCTGCAGGAAAGTTGGAAGTATTCTGATTTTGATACTTTTACAAAATGTAGAGAATATTAAAGGGAGGAAGGAGTATGGAGGTGGTTGCCTACTAAACCCTCTAGGCTGGAAAGAGATAGTAATTGGTGATGGGACTATGGCTGTGTGAACTAGAGAGTCATTTTCTGTTGCATTCTAGTTCTCTGGAGGACAAAACTCAATTTCCCTCACAAAAGGAAGAAAGGGAGTCTAGAGAGACGACCCAGCAGTTAAGGGCATTACTGCTCTTGCAGAGGATGTAATTTTGGTTCCCAGCACCCAAATCAGGCTACTCACAATGGCCTGTGACTCCAGTTCCAGGGGACCTAGTGCCCTCTGCTGGCCTCTGTGGGCACCTGCACTCACATTCACATACCCACTCACAGATATACACAAACACAGAATCGTCTTCCTTCTTCCCTCTTCATGTTCCTGTTCCTCTTCCTCTTCTTCTTGAAAGGAAGGGGCATTCAGAGATAAAAGAGGGTCTCTACAGAAATGACAAAAACCAAACCAAACCAAAATAGACAAATAATTGTAAGGGAACGTTTGGCACCAGCTGTTTTTATACGGAAGACTTTCAAATATCCACCATACAACCCAGGAGTGAAATACTTTCTCCAAAAGAGGGTGGAAAGTCAAGGTTAGCAACACACGGCCTGAAGGCACAGCCTTGATGCCAGCCCACACAATCTTTAACTCTTACTCTAAAGAGTAGAAACATGTGGCTTTCTTGTTTGTGTGTTTTAGTCTTACTATGTAGTCCATGCTTCCCTCAAATGTGTGCTCTTCCTGCCTCTGCCTTCCGAGCTCTGAGAATATAGGCAGAAGGCATGCTATGCTAACACACCTGCTCAAGAGACAGTCCTTCAAATAAGTCACTAATGTGCATCAGTACTTAATGTAAACATCAAGATCAGTATGTTTGCAGAAAAATAAGCATCACTGACTACCTGGGACCATCAACAGTGCTGACAGGCAAGAGCACTGGGCCACAGGTCATGTTCCTACGACTTATGTCTCCATCTAGTGGCATCTTCTGTAACTGCAAGTCTGTTGACAGAAACAGTACTCCATGCAGGTAGCTTTGTACTCTGTGCCTGTAAAGAAAGTCTCAGCCAGAACTCCATGGCTAAGTTCTACATTGCAGTCTCTCTACAAGGTAATATTAACTTAATGACCTAATCAGTCTCATCCTTTAAGGAAAAAGAGGAAAGAATGAGTTAGATTTTAGTGGAAGGCATTCCATTGGGGTCACTTTTGAAGCTAACAAAACAACCAGAGTCTCTTGAGGAACCAGTTTCTCAAACCCTCTCAGGTGTCTGAAGGTGATGAGAAGGTCCACTAGTTGTGAAGCAATTGTGGTAGAGGGACGAGAAAAGCTGCCCCTGGCCCTGAGGGGTTCCACTGCTACCTTTTTGCTGCTCTATGCAATGCCGCCCAAGTTCCTTTGCACGCTAGGGCCTGTGTGTGGCTGTACTGCTCTCTTCACAGGATTTAACATTTGTGTTCCTAACAACTGATCTTCCCATTGTTTGTCTTTCATTGCAGAAACACACTCACATCTAGGCAGCAGACATTGCACCACCCGCTCGCTACCCTTCGCTCCCATCCCTGCCCAGTGATGGTTTCAGCTGGGTGGGTTCATCCTCCACATCAAAGCTTGCATTTTTGAAACTAAGACATTGCAACACATCTCCAGAGAACCATCCGCCAACAGCTCCACCCCCACCCCCTTTATTTTCTGGTGTTTCACTTTTTCCAGTCTTTTCAATAGGTTAAAAATCTCTTAAGCAGACAACAAATATGTGGGTCACAGCTTGCTTTAATAATGTGTTTTGGAAATGGTTTTAATCCTGGATGCATGTTTGGTGGTTGTTTTCCTTTTGCAGTGAGAACCCACAGGCATTTCAGCCTAGGAACAAGAGGAAGCGGGAGGTCCTTGTTCCCCAAGAATCCCCAGTCCTCTGCTCCATGGGAAGCCCCTGTAGCTCCCCAACTCTGCAGTTCTCAGAGCCCAAGCCCTGCCCTCAGTCAGGATAGGATGTAAAAAGAGGTGCTGACCTCTAGTAGCAGCCAGTTTTTCCTCTGCCAGCCAATTGCCCACTCCCCCATAAAGCAAAACCAGTTCACAGGGCACAGTTTTGAAGGGGCAAAGAAGCTTCCAGTGAACCCCAGGTGCTCTGAAGCATGTGAGGACAGTGGCTATCTTGGTCAAGTCCTGGCTGTGGTTAGACTGAGGGGCAAGGGCTGGGCTGACTAACGCCCATGAGGCTGTGGTGTTTCCAGTGCCAGTGGAAAGAGACCCCATCATAGCTCATCAGGGTTAGACCAGGGTCTGGATTTAATTAAGCAAGCAATCAAAGACTCATCAGGACACAGGGCCAAATAAAAGTACAGGACATGAGGCTGAACTTCAGATACATAGCGAATCCTTTTTAAATACAAGTATGTCACCTGCATTTAAAAACACATAATCTAGAATGAGTTCAAGTCACTGCGGTGGAGACACTGAAGACTCATTCACTCTGGTTGGGGGCTGCTTATCAACAGCAGCAGTTTGTTAGTTTTCGGGGCAGAGTGACATTGGTAAGGCCATATGATGAGGCAAGAAAACAGAAATCATGCTCGTTTGTCCCTGACAACAGCTCCGCCCACTTCCAGTGCTGGGGAGTCTCCGGGCACCTTCTTTTGCATTCCCTTCCTCTCATCCTCCATCCAGCCCATGTCCCCTCTTGGGATGCTGCCACCAACAATAAGTGCAGAAGTTCCTCCCAGTCAGCAGATGGGGGGAATTGAAAATACTGGGAAAATAAAATCCCTGCACCTGTATTGCACATACACCAAGACCCTGTTCTGTGTCACTGTCCCCCAAGCAGTAGGGTGTAACAGCTTTCACAGGGTCCACACTGTTTTCAGCACTGTGACATTACACATAATCTAGAAATGGCTCAACATACACAAGAGGAGACCCACAGACTACATGTAAACTCCAAATGTACAAAGGAACTTGGGCGTCTAGGTGGATCTCTCTCCTCCCCATTATTCTTGTCCTCCATCCCCTACACATAATAAAAAACTAGAAGTCACACACACTGATATGTTCATATTTAACATTTACTGCTACTTAAAATGGTCATAATGGTAAACTTTCTTATATATGTCACTTCATTTTTTAAAAAACAAGAGGTAAGAGGTGCTACCTGGGTGGCTAAAGTAGGAAGATTGAGCATTTGAGACCAGGCTGGACAACATAGTGAGACCTCCACCTCAAAAAAAAAAAGTTACCACCATTATGTGTGTGTGTGCATGGCTAGACATGAGGCACATCAGGACTGCTGGTTCCTTGAAGGGGGATTAACAGTGGTTCATCTGGTTCTTGGGGGATGCGGGGGGTAGGGGGGTGAGGGGGTTGGGGGGACACAACTTCAACACGCCACACTGTACTAGGGGAATCACAGGTGTAGGTGGCTGAGGAAACAGCCTGCAGGGCTAGAGCACTCTTTAGCTCTGGAGTTGCTATCTCAAGTTTAATCAAGAAACACAGTTCTATTAACTGTGCAAAGTGGCAAACATCCAGCCTACAGCATCGCCAAGCCATGAGCCATGGTCCTTTGTGGATCCTGAGGCACACCCTAAACTCTCCTCACTGTCTGTTGGGTGTTGCTGTTCAAAGAGAGATCCTTGGAGCAGCAGCAGTGAGACTGCTCAGAAACACAGAACATGACCAGCATCTTCCTATGGGGCTTGGTTCTTGGACTGAAATAAAAAGAGCTGAACACTAACATTCATCTCTCTCTACTTCCTGAATGTGGGTGCAATGTGATCAGATGCCTCACATTTCTGTTGCCCCACCACTGTGGACCATATCCTCAAACCATGTGGAAAAACAAAGCCTTCCATCTTTAATTATCTTTTGTCAGGTACTGTCAGAGCAATGTGAAAAGTAACTAATACAGAAGTTTGGTACCAGGAGTGGGGTCGCTGCCATGATAAACCTAACCACATGGTTCTTAGACTTTTGGAACAGCTTTGAGATAGAGGTAGGTGGCTGTGGAAAATTTTAGAACCTTATAAGCCACAGAATTTTGTAAGCAGAGCATAATGGGCCATTCTGGCAGTAGTTTGGGAGACCAGAATACCAAGAAAAATAGGGGCCGTAGAGGGCCAACTCATGAGTTCCAGAGGGGAGCAAAGATTATCAAGAACTAAGCTAGAAGCTATTCATATGATATTCTGGCAAAAACCTAGTGGGATGGTGATTACTCAGTGCTGTGTTCAAGTCTACAGTAAGCAAGAGAGCAACAAACACACCCAAAAAATTGGAAAATGTACCAGTTGGTGGGAAAGGAGGGAGTTAACAGTTTCAGACAAGGTGGGTACTGGGAAAGCAGCTGTAATTATTAAAGAGATTAGTGACACTAAAAGAAACCTTCCATTCTGCACTTGGATAGTAGGAAAAGTGACCCAAGAGCAGGATCCTGTCCATTAAAGGCTCCAACTTGTAACATAGAAAGTTATTAGAAAGCGAGGAGAATGAACTGAGAATGCCACTGATCATGTTCCCTGCTTGATAGCAACCATCTAGTGAAGTAGTTCCCTAGAGTCAGGTTGGAAGGAACATGGGCTGCTGCAACCATGATCTAAGGTGGGTTCCATCTTGAGCTGGCAGCAGAATATAGCAACATCAGGTGGTGATTTAAACCACCCCTCGCCCCATAAGTGCTTATATTTGAACATTTTATCCCCTATTGGTGGTGCAGTTTAGGGAGGTTATGGAACCATAAGGAGGTAGAGTCTTGCTGGAGAAAGTACATCACTGGGGTTGGGCTTTAAGGGTTTATAGCCTTACACCACTTCCTGTTCTCATTCTTTGCTTCCTGTGTGTGGATGAAAGATGTGATCATCCAGCTTCCTGCTCTAGCTGTCTGTGTCATCATTATGGATTTTCCCCTCTGGAAGCATAAACTAAAATAAACTCTCTCTTTCTTTTCCAAGTTGCTGTTGCTCATGGTATTTCATCACAGCAAGAGAAAAGCAGCCGATACACATTACCCAGGTAGCACTTTTTCATAGGCAAGAAAAACGCAAGAGTGACAGGGCCATGGAGGTGCCTGTCAAGGCTCAAGAAGGCTACTGAAGCCCAGCTGTAGCACGGTTGGAATCTCTGCAAGGAGGGCCTGAGGATGTGGGGGACATGAGGATGGCCATGTCAAGGACACCTATGCCTCAGACTCACGGGGATGGCAAGACCTTCCTCTGATTGAGTATTGATGTTGACAGCATGTACAGAAAACATCAGCCACCACTTCCTCCTACAGGGTGACTGCAGCTTGAGACTGCTGCCCTCCAGAGACCTCCTCCTGAGATGAGCCCACCTGCTTCCTCCTTCAGCCTTGTCATTCCTGCCATGATGGACTGTATTCTCAAACTGTGAACCAAGGAAACCCTTCCTTAGGTTGCTTTTGACCTCAGTGGCTTTATCTCCATCTATGTGTATATCCCTCTGGTGACAACTTAAGGGTCAACACTGAGGTTGAAGCACAGAGTGAGAGATGAGTTTGGATCCCCAAGTTTTTGGTCATGATTGTTCTCTGCAGCTATTGTAAAGCACACTGCCTCAAAATCCACACCACTGAGTCTACCACCACAGTCCACTGAACTGACAGCCAAAGGGGGACCCTTAAGACTCTAATACCCATAAACAGTCTTTACTTGTGGTGTGGATGAAGAAAACAACTGTGGATTCTCCTTGCAACCAACATATCCACAGTGTACCCCCAAACAGCTGGCATGTGGGCACCCAAAGACCAGAGACTGCTAATGAAAACAAGTTGGCAATGTGTAGCCCAGGCTGGCCTCGAACTCGTGATCCTCCTGTCTCCACCTCCTTCAGCAAATCCTACCGGCATGTGCCACCACAACCGGCAAAAGATTTATTTATTTATTTATGATGTATACAGTGCTCTGTCTGCATGTGTGCCTGCAGGCCAGAAGAGGGCACCAGATCTCATTACAGACAGTTGTGAGCCACCATGTGGTTGCTGGGAATTGAACCCTGGAAGAACAGCCAGTGCTCTTTTTTTTTATTTATTTATTTATTTATTTTTTTTAATATACAATTCAACTTTACCTATCAGCCATAGATTCCCCCCATTTTCCCTCCCCCCCCCCCCCCCGCCCCCCCCCCCCCCCCCCCCCCCCCCCCCCCCCCCCCCCGCCCTCCCGGCACCCCCCCCCCTGCCCACCACCCATTTCCATCTCCTCCAGGGCAAAGATTCCACCGAGGGTTGAGATCAACCTGGTGGACTCAGCCCAGGCAGGTCTAGTCCCCTCCTCCCAGGCTGGGCCAAGGGTCTCTACTAAGCCTCAGGTTTCAAACAGCCAATTCATGCACTGAGCACAGGACCCGGTCCAACTGCCTGGATGCCTCCTAAACAGATCAAGCCAATCAACTGTCTCACCCATTCAGAGGGCCTGATCCAGTTGGGGGCCCCTCAGCCATTGGTTCACAGTTCATGTGTTTCCATTCGTTTGGCCACTTGTCTCTGTATTCCATCCATCCCTGGTCCTGGCATAAAAACTGACTTGTGGACCAATGGAATCGAATTGAAGACCCTGACATTAATCCACACACTTATGAACATATAATTTTTGACAAAGAAGCCAAAAGCGTTCAATGGAAAAAAGAAAGCATCTTCAACAAATGGTGCTGGCATAACTGGATATCAACGTGCAGAAGGCTGCAAATAGATCCATATCTATCACCGTGCACAAAACTTAAGTCCAAGTGGATCAAAGACCTCAACATAAATCCAGCTACTCTGAACCTGCTAGAAGAGAAAGTAGGAAGTAGTCTTGAACGCATTGGCATAGGAGATCGCTTCCTAGGTATAACACCAGTAGCTCAGACACTGAGACAAACAATCAATCAATGGGACCTCTTGAAATTGAAAAGCTTTTGTAGAGCAAAGGATACGGTCAACAAGGCAAAGCGACAGCCCACAGAATGGGAAAAGATCTTCACCAACCCCACATCTGACAGAGGACTGATATCCAGAATATATAGGGAACTCAAGAAATTAAACACCAAAATTCCCAACAGTCCAATTAAGAAATGGGCCATAGAACTAAACAGAGATTTCTCAGCAGAGGAAACACAAATGGCTGAGAGACATTTAAGGAATTGCTCAACATCCCTAATCATTAGGGAAATGCAAATCAAAACAACTCTGAGATACCACCTTACGCCAGTCAGATTGGCTAAGATCAAAAACACTGAGGACACCTTGTGCTGGAGAGGATGTGGAGCTAGGGGAACTCTCCTCCACTGCTGGTGGGAATGCAAGCTGGTACAGCCACTGTGGAAATCAATATGGCGCATTCTTAGAAAATTGGGAATCAATCTCCCCCAAGATCCAGCTATACCACTCTTGGGCATATACCCAAGGAATGCTCAATCATACCACAAGGGCACTTGCTCAGCTATGTTCATATCAGCATTATTTGTAATAGCCAGAACCTGGAAACAACCTAGATGCCCTTCAACCGAAGAATGGATAAATAAACTGTGGTACATATATACAATGGAATACTACTCAGCAGAGAAAAACAATGACATCATGAGGTTTGCAGGCAAATGGAGGGATCTAGAAAAAATCCTCCTGAGCGAGGTAACCCAGACTCAGAAAGACAAACATGGTATGTACCCACTCATAGGAGAATACTAGTTGTGGAACAAGGATGACTGGACGGCCACTCACAACACCAGGGAAGCTACCTGGAAAACAGGACCCCAAGAAAGACATGGGGATTGCCCAATGACGGAGAAATGGATGAGATCTACATGAACAGTCTGGACGCCCCAGGTGAAGCTCCGGGAGTCCACTTGGCGAGAAGGAGGAGGGTTTATGTGAGCAAGAGTTGTTGGGACCAGCCAGTGCTCTTAACCACTGAGCCCCCATGGTACTGGACTAGGCCCTCTGGATAGGCGAGACGGTTGTTTAGCTTGAACTGTTAGGCAGCCCCCAGGCAATGGGATTAGGATCCACCCCTGGCATATGAGCAAGCTTTTTGGAGCCCAGTGCCTATGGTAGGACACCTTGCACAGCCTTGGTGCAGCGGGGAGGGGCTTGGACCTGCCTCAAGTGAATGTACCAGGCTCTGCTGACTCCCCATGGGAGACCTTGCCTTACAGGAGGTGGAAATGGGAGGTGAGTTGGGGGAAAGACTGGGGGGCAGGAGGAGGGAGGAGAGGGGGATCTGTGGTTGGTATGTAAAATAAATAGAAAATTTCTTAATAATGATAATAATAAAAGAAAACAATTTGGTGTTGCTAAGTATCCTTTTAAAATTCTGCCTCACACATGAACCGGTCAGTTCTGAGTAGATGCTGACCTTTGCTTTTAAAATTCCACCCTCCCCTTATGCAGCCCCAACAGAACCAAGGCCAAGGGATTACATGTAAAATAAAATGGACCTTTATCCTTAACCTTTAGTTTTTAACTCCAGCCAAACATTTGTGTCATTTAGAAAGCGCGATTTGCTCTAAGATAAAGGGTTTTTCCCCCTTCCACAGAGAACATATGAAGCTTCTCCAGAGACATCAAAAGCAGTTAGAAATGCTTCAAAATGGTCATTTGGTTTCCATTTCAGTGGTGACTGGTGGCAAAGAGCCCACAGGGCCACCAAGGCCAGGAAATCCAGGGTCAGGAGCAGCAGGCCAGCCTGACCTCTCCAGCCAGCATGCAGGGCTAAACCTCACAAGGGAGCCAGGGACATCGGCATCACTGGGGAAAGTGCATGTGCAGATTCTAACATGCTCACAATTACTCCTCACACCACCAAAGAAAAGAAAGAAGAAGAAGCAACACCAGTGTCCCCCCCATCACCCACATCAGTCGCCACATTCTTTCTTTGCATGTTCACGTTACTGTTTGCTGTCACTACAGATGCCCAAATGTGTGTGATTACATGTATGTGGGCATGTATGTAGGTAAGGGTTTGGTGCTGGGATCAAACTCAAGGCACACAACGTACTAGGCAAATGCTCTACCAAGTTCTTTTAATTAAAGGTTTCTGACTACAAGGTCTTTGTTTTATCCTCTCCTTTTTTAATCTGGTACAGCAGCATACTTGATAAGAACACCCAACTCTGGTGAACATCACTGGTCTTGACTGCTTCTGCCAGAGCTGGATCCCTTATTGACACTGCCCTGGTTCCTATGGAAGCAGCCAAGGTTCAGCTTCAAAGCCAATCAGGATACACTAGTATTTTGAGGGATTCAACTCCCATAATGCCTAAGGAAGAAGGTGAAAGCATTCTACAGGAATGTTGCTCCTCTGTGGATGACACAGACATTGCACTCCACAATGAAGCTGACCTGCTTTGAACATACAGGAGGACCAACCAGGGAGGACGACGGGAGAAAGGAGGGAAGAGAGGGTAAGGTAGAGAATACAGGGAGGGACAGCTAACACGAGGGGCTGATTGAGGGCTCTTATCAGTTTCAGAAGCTTCTTAAAATATAAACATATATGAAAGGACTCTAAACAGAATCAACAAATAGCAGGGAGACAAAGCCCCAACTAGACATCTCTTGCCACCAAGCAAAACCTCCAGCTCCAGAAATGGGTTACATCTAATTGACTATTGGCCAAAGGGGCCCCATAGAAACCCTCAAATAACTCGGACTATTTCCAAGGCTATTGGTTGCTCTCCATAAACGGATGATAAGGCCCTATTGCTGATAACAGCACTTCCTGAGCACAGAGAAGTTAAGCTGGTGCCTAACTAGAGTCTTCACCCCCACTGACTAGTGTCCATGGTACAGGAAGGTACTCTTACACTACTAGAGGAGGAACGTAAACACCAACCCTGCTACAAACTCAACCCTTTGATCTACAATGGTTACCTACCGACCAGATGTGCTGGTCCAACAGTGGCACCAAAGTTGTGTAAGTAACTAACCACCACTGGATCTAAGGCCCACTCCATGAGATGGAACCCATGACTAATACTGCTTAGGTGAGTCATGGATCTAGGGGAAAGCCAAATACTGTTGTTCTGCTGAAATTATGTAGCAATAAAATGATGAGCAGGAAGGTATTACATGCTCTACAGTTTGATGTGTATAAAATAAACAAGAGACTAGACATCTCCATGAATCTGGGCACTTCAGAGCCCAATATGGGATACAGCTCAAGTAGGACTGAGATGATGTAGCTAAACTCAAAAGAAATGCAATTGCTCTGGTAAGCGAAGAGAAATCATGTTCTTTAACAGACTGACTTTCTTCCTGGATAAATGTTTCAGGAAAGGACCAGGGAATGTTCAATGCCAGAAAAGCCCTGTGCTTGCTCTACAGGAAGCTGTGTCAAGACAAGAGAAGTGATGGCTCCCCGCTGGGATACTGCTTTGGGGACTGTGCCCTTGGAATCTTTTACTGTGCCTCCTGAAGATGAGCACACAGGATGGAATTTCCTGGTTTTCCCCTTCCTTTAGCAGAATTGACATTTCAAATGTGATGATGGAAAAGTACCATTTTCAAACAGTTGTCTCCTGGGGAACTTGACTGTGATCTGTCCACAGAGGGCGTGGCCAGTGGCTTCAAGACTTTCACTTTGACTAATTCACCTGGCACCATGGGTCCAGGTTCCAGCCTTTCACCAGGCATATGAAGATGCCACAGCTCTGTTACTGGGTCACAGAAAAGCTTTGACCTAGAATTTCTTGCTCATTCAGCTCCCTGGCCTAGAATTTTTTTGTTTTGTTTTATGATGTTGAACTTACTAAGTTTTACTAGAGATCCAAGCAGCCTGCATCATGCTCTTCCTCATTATGGAAACCCCTTTGCAGAACACAGGATTTCAAATGGAAATTTAAGGGGCAGAATGTTTCCATTTTCATAAGCAGCTTGTGGCATAGGAAACTACTTCTCTGGAGGCCACTGAGGAAAGTTTATATATATGTATTTCCCTTTGAGTATTTTTTAATTCATCTATTTATTTTACATCCTGGCCTCAGCCTCCCCCTACATCCTCTCCTCACAGTCCCTCTCCCCCATTCCCCCTCCAATTCCCCAATCGCCTCCTCTTCCTTCTCCATCTAGGAAAGGGCAGGTCTCCCATGAGTACCAATAAAACACAGCATATCAAGTTGCAGTAAGACTAAGAACTTCCCCATGTATTCAGCTGGGCAAGACAACCCAGTATGAGGAGTAGGGTCCTAAAACCTGGCCTAGAGCTTTAAGGACTGTATAAACTCCTTAGATCAGCAGTTCTCAACCTGTGAGTTGTGACCCCTTTGGGGGAATCAAATGACCCTTTCACAGGAGTCGCATATCAGATATCCTGTATATCAGATATTTACATTACGATTTATAACAGTAGCAAAATTACAGTTACAAAGTAGCCACAAAATGATTTTATTGGGGGGGTGGGGGGTCACCACAGCATGAAGAACTGTATTAAAGGGTCTCAGAGTTAGGAAGGTTGAGAGCCACTGCCTAAGATGTTCCCACCTGCCTGGTGAGGAATGAATGGTTAGAGGGTCTTCCCAGGGTAACAATGCTTTAGTCCCAGGAGCTCAATGCTGGTACTGGGGTGTTCTTGGCACAGTGCCCTTCCATGATTTCATAATTCACGTCGACAGGACACCCAGCCACAGTGACCACCTTAAGAGGTAAAATGAGAGACTTGGAACTTAAAGTGCTCTGACCTCCCACATCTGCATCCCAGGCTGCTGCTCCCACTCGGGGACTGCAAGCTCAGTCAGGGCCATGCCTGCTGAGAACACAGAGGCCAGCAGGAGAAGGAGGCAGGAGGGAGACATGGATCCTGACAGTCAGAATCATCGCTTGGCAGTTCTTCCTCGACTTGTTCTTCCAGCAGAAAGGGGTTAAGATGCATCCTTATGGCAGAAGGGACATCTGAGCTAGACCTCAGGGGAACAATTTACCTTTCCAGAAAATCAGTGAAGTGCTCACCACGCATTGTATGCTGGACATGGGATTTGCTTAGTGTTCCAGAAGAATATTTTCAGAGACGAGAAAGACGTCCAGAAGAGTGTGAGACATGCTTGGCACCGCCATCCTGCCATGCCAGTGGAAGCAGCGGACAGCACTCACTTTTCACATCACACGGAAGTTCCCTGCATGCTCTTCCACTTTTCTCCAGGAATAGGCCTGCTTCTGAAAGGGGCACTAGCGTTTCCAATAAGAATCTGTGTCTTCCCACCCCCTCCCCACGCCAGCCTGGCAGAGGCTGTTAAAGAAAGGATTCCCTTCCAGGAAGTCACAGAGGAGCTTCCCAAGCAGTGGGAGGGAAGACTGTATGAGTGGCAAAGTTTACTGGTCTTGTCTCTAATTCTAGATTGTTTCGGAGAGCCCTGAGCCAAGCCACAGAGAGGAATAACCAGGTGTGGTCTACTTTTTTACTGTCATCTACAGCAAGCTCATCTGGACAGACTTCCACCCCTGTCAGACAGACATCACTGGACCAGTAGTTTCAAACCACGAGCTCCTCCTATCCTTGCAGCCCCCAGCAGTGTGCCTATGGCGAGGGTAGTTAGCCTCATCAAGACTTTCTTTACCTGCAAACTAAAGGCACCAGCTCCTGTGCTGTGGGCTGACCTGGGTGGGGTTCATGACCTGATCTATGCCTCCTTGACATGGTAGACTCACCTCGGATAATTATTACACAGCTGTGAGATGCTCTGTGGACATATTGCCATCTCCCTGTACTGAGGGATTCTTAAAAACCAACATGTGGCAGCCAGTGATGCTGTTTTGTGTTGGAAACTTTTAAACTCTTCTGCTCCACATAAAACATACAGCATATTTTTACCATAGCCACTCTGCTGTTCTATAGATCACCAAAACTCATCCCTACCATGCCACTGCAATTCAGCATCCATTATCTATCCTCCCACTGTGTTCCAACCTCTGTGGCCTCTTAACGACTGGGATTCTACACTCCACCTCCATAAAATGAACTTTTAAGATATGCCTTTCTGTGCCTAGCTCATTGAATTTAGCACAATGCCCTCATGAACCATCAACTTTTTGAGGAAAAGGGCCATGTACCTGTTATGTAATGGTGTTCTAGGAACATTGTGGGGTCAAACTTGTTGAGCATAAACAGATTTATGATATGACATATAAAACCTAGAGACAAGTAGCAGATGTAACTTCATTTGCCCACACAAGTTAGCACAAATGGTGCTGGCAGCCAGTGTCACCACAGCTTATAGCCATGCTTCTTCCATTGTTGTGCCTGTAAATGTGCCTCTGATAGTGATGGAGTCCCTCAAGACGCTGAGGTCAGCCATCTGGAGACAGCGCTAAGCATATGACTCACTTTTCACTGCAAATCCTTTGGCCTATTTGTTTCTGGGTTCTCATCTGCAAAGTAAGTGAAAACTAACTGCAGCTTGGCAACAGTTTTTTAACAACATACCTTGAACAAGCCTAGGCCCATAGCAGATACTCAATGTATAATACAGTTATTTAACAGGGAATAGATTTAGAAACCACCCTCTAGGTTCACGGCAGAGACTGCGTGACTTAACAGTGCTCAGCATGATGTTGAGCACCTTTAAAATGGTAATCTTGATTAATATTTCATGGCTGGAGAAAGGCCAATGTGTTAGTCAGTCTGTATTTGGGTCTCAGTACCCAGGTCTCAGGTGAGCGCGCCACTCAAAGACTTTCCCATGTTATGATGATCAGCCTTGGAACCACTGACGGGTTATTATGGTTTAAATGTGGGATGTCCCCTGTAGGCTCTCCATGTATTAAACATTTGATCCCTCATTGATGGTGATGTTTGGGGGAGATTGTAGGCCTTGGGATGTGGAGCTTGGGTGGCGGACATAAGCACTTTTGTGTGAGTATCTGTGTCCTGATTCACCAAGATATGAAGAAGCCATGCTTCAAGGTCACACTGTCAGAGACTGAGTTCTGCCTTTCAATCATTCCCTGCAGGGCTGAGCCACTGATTCTGAACTGGGAGGTACTGGAAACTTCTCTTCCTGTAAGACACTGCTAGGCATTTGGTCACAATAATGAGAAAAGGAAACAATATGTGGGTTTCTCTGCCCCTCCAGGCTTTGCAGAGAACATGGTGAAATACGTGGGACCCAGGGAGTAGGTCGGTGCCTCTGCACCTTCTCTGCTCTAAAAGGTTCCAGAGCACAGTGTTCTACAAGATCCACAGGCTGCTGGAGAATGCTAGTATCTGCGGGCGATCAGAAGAGTTCAACTTCTGGATGATGTAGGAGGAGCAAATGGCAAGCAGGCTGTAGATCAGGGAAAACGATAGGGAAAGGGTACCTGGTGAAGGATTCCAAAAACATACTGAAAGGCTAAGATACGGGACAGATTAAGTTAGCCTTTAGATATGGTGCTTGTAAACACCCTATTCCAACCACTGCTTTTCTAAATAGTGTTTGGAATTTTTCTGATTTCAAAACATTTCATTTCTTCATGATTACGAGGTTCATTATAAAACTCTGGAAAATACCAGAGGAATGGTGAAATGTTTAAAAACTTCATCCCTGACAGAGGAGAACATTCCTCAAATCTTAAATCTTTTTCAGGTACTTTACAGTTTAGAAATTGCTAACAGCAACTTGTGACCATATTACAAGCAACTGAGTATCGCTGTCTTTCCCACCTCTATTAGGTACATCTTACATTTTTAAAAACTTGTTTGATTGGAGGTACCCTACATGGAGGGATAATGCTCCTCTCAGAAGCCATTAAACAAAAATCTCAATGCCAGGTATGGGATACCTCACTTCTTTTTGTTGTTCTTGGGGATAGGGAAGTTCAAGAGAACCCTCAAGACAATACAGGCTACTATCACTACTCTTGGTTGCCTGCCAGAACTTGATGGCAAGACCATACTGCTGAAGATGCTGAGTTCTTTGTTCTTAGACATGGAGAAATCAAGCTAGTACTCGATTTTCCTTCCTGCTGACTACCTTCCACACTGCCAGAAGGTTCTATGCTGACTACTGTCTCAAAGAAAAGCCATCAACATTCTTATCCAGCTGTGAATCTTGTGAGCTACAGTAACAACTGGCCTGGTAACAGATGTCCATTGTGGTTATAGTGGCCTAAATGGACGCAACCAATGACTTTCTGACTGAATTTAAGGCCTTCTCCACAAGAGAAACTCATGTCTGCCTGGTACTATAAAACTGGCTAGTAACCCATGACTTGAGAAGTCATAACCCATAGAGGAGAACCTACTACTATTATATTGCTAAATGGACATAGTATCAAACTGCCTTCTAAATACTTACCTTTATATTCAAAGATCAGTGCAACTCTCAGACCTCATTAGAAAAGCCTGTTCTTTGCAGTGGGTGACAGATAATATAGAGACTCACACCTGGCCAAAGAGCAGAGAATAAGTGACTGTGGAGTCCTCAAGCCCTAAATGACCACCTAGAACACTCCACACCTGCTCCAACCTCTCAAGACTCCGAGAACACCATGGAAGAGGTGGCAAGATGTTGGTAGGGTTGGGGAAGACCGCTGCAATCATTGTCTTCTGGATTTGCATGGCTATTGAGCTCATGAGCTCAGGACAACTGTAGGCTCCTATGCAGGCCCTGCACAAGATCAAGTCAGTCAACATTCCAGCATGTATGGGGGGGTGGGCACGTGAAGCCCCACGCCTTGCTGAGGAGCTGTTGGCAGTTAATGGGTACTGGGAGAGGGAGAGTTGTTTTCCTTCAAGGGTGTGGCTCCTAGTAGGCTGCCTGTGCTCTGGTTAATGGCCCCATGTCCATGTTCTTATGCACACCAATTGGACTTGATGAGTTTTTTTTTTTTTAAAAAATGACATGAAGTTGGGAGGGAGATGTGTTGGAGATGGTCCAGGAGGAGTTAGAAGGGAATAGCAGGGACAATATGATCAAAATATATTCTATACATGTATGAAACTCATGAAAATGTTTTTCAAATATGAGAGAATTTAAAATAAGAAAAAAAGAAAATGAACACATAACAATATAATAAATAAAAATGCTTGGTGTAAAGAGTAATTTTCAGTTAACTTGGACACTGGGATACTATGCTCTAGGGGGTTGACTATGCCCTGTATGGAGAGGGGATACGATGTGGAGCCACCTTACTACTACCAGGGGCTCCTTATTCCTATTGGACTTCCAAGCCACTGCCCTCTCCAGCCGTGAATCTATAATGCACAAGGTAGTAAGAAAGCCCTGTGAGTTCACAAAAGTGAGTTCTTGGTTCCTGAGGCCTCTTCTAGTCTTCCTTATCCCTTCTACCCTTCACAACCCTTGTAACTTTGTATTATGTACAGTGTCTAAAGTTTGTAGTTGTACTTAGCCGGAGAAATGGAAACTGTATATAGTCCGTCTTTCTGGCAGTGGCAGCCAGAAAGATCTCTTTAGTGATTAAATATAACACGACCTATTCTAGAGGTCAGGCCTAGTTGATCACTGTCCATTAGGTTGTGATAAACACCAGTCTCATAGGTGATCCTCAAGATGATTTAGGAGAGATAAGGTAAATGGTAAAGACCATAGATTGGAGACGACAAAATGTCTCCATAGTGAGCAAAGCAGGGATATGAAAAATTATTACTTCAAAAACTAACAGCAGGGGCTGGAGAGATGGCTCAGTGGTTAAGAGCACTGGTTGCTCTTCCAGAGGAACCAAGTTCAATTCCCAGCACCCACATGGCAGCTCACAACTGTCTGTAATGCCAGTTCCAGGGAATCTGACACCTTCACACCAATTCATATAAATAAATAAGTTAATTTAAAAAAAACTAACAGCAGCCAATAGAAACAGCTAATTGCTAAAAGTGACCTTAGGACCTCACCATTCCTCTTCCTGTGGGCTATTTGCCTGCACTGATTTCTAAAAATGCTTTGTAGAAATTCGGTAATACCTGACTGGCTGAGTCAGAGCATAGGAACATACATCCCACATAGGCCACAATGCCAGTATTCCAATACAGAAAGCAGCAGGTGGGCTGTGTATAGAAACCAGTATGCATGCTGACCTCTTGGAAGGTTCTATCAACTGCCCTACCTAGTCTGGCCTCAGAGTATCCACTGAACAGGCTTCATCACCCACTTTCCTTAAGTTTACTGCCGAGAACTGAGAATTTAAACAATTTCCATCATAGCCAGCTTGTGTCATGAGTAATAGAAACAAATCTTTTTCACCACCCTCCATGAGAAACTCTTTTCACAGGCCCTAATAAACATTGTCATTTTTTAAAGTCTTAAATATTCAACCATTTCCTCCAGACTATACAAACTACATCTCTGTTGTGCGGGACCTGCTCTCACAGGGAACCTGCTTTTTGTAAAATTTCAGCCTTTTTGGCTACCTCACAAGATCACACAGAGTGCTCTTTCAAAAGACAAAACTGCTTGGAGAGGCAGGAGCTCCCCAAAGCCTCATCATCAAGTTCGCAGCCTGTTCCTAACCAAGAGAAGGAGCAAAATATGCCCCTCCCCCTCACAAAGGGAACCCCTGGCACCACCATCACAACAACCAACAATATACAACAAGCCCACATTCACTTCGATGCCTCTGTTGGAGGAGGCCATGGACTCTGAGCATGGAGTCCTAGAATAAAAGTTCTCATTAATCAGGTTCTCAAAAGCCAAAAGCCCCTGATGATTTGTGCTCACTGACGCCTGAGAGGATATATATAGCATTAGAGATATAGGTTCAAAGTAGAGGGTCTCAGGGGACCCTCTCCCGGTGTAAGCCAAGCTCCAGTTACAGCATCAATATACAGTACACACACACTTTCTTGGAAAGTCTGGTCAAGGATGTAGTTTAGTGAACAGACTATATGTGAAGGCATAAGTAGACATATTCATATGGAAAAAGATTTTTTTTTTACTTATAATAAAGTTCTTTGGAAATAGGCTGAATCAGGCTGAATCTTTCAATGTTTGTATTTGTTATTTTTTAATCTCTTTAATTAAACTTGGCAAAGTCTCTCTGAACAACAGCATGAATCATCAAGTTATGAATTATCCCAAAACCAAGCCAAGTATTAGTGGCCTTTCTCCTGGCCTAAATACGTTTTGCACAGCTCTCAGACTAGGGCTCATAGAGGCATATTATAAATCACTAGGTCTCCGAGGCCAGCTCTTCCCTTCTATCTCCCTACAGACTAGGAATTTTAAAGCCAGGATAAATCATAATTCTTCCTTGCACTGTGAGCACACAGAACTATGTATGAATTAAAAATAAAATGTTAACATGAATAAATGGATGGGTGAATGAATGAACCAATGAGGAATAAGTTGCAAGTTTTGAGTCATATAGCATTAGTCAGAAATCTTCAGATCTGGGAGAGAGGGACAGAAGCCAATATGTGGTTTTCCAAAAGAGAAAGGACTACAGTGGGAGGAAGGGGCTAGTACTTCTGCTTTATATTTCTGTAGCTTTGAAATCCATCATCCCATAGGAGCATATATGACCAAAGTGATTTCCTGCCTTTAACTAGGTGAGAGGTCCATAGTAACAAATACATTTTCTTTGTTTTTTTTTTAAAGATTTTTATTTTTGTTGTAATTTTGTGTATATTTGTGTGTGTGTGTGTGTGTGTGTGTGTGTGTGTGTGTGTGTGTGTGTGTGTGTGTGTATGCTTTTGAGTACATGCTTGTAGAGGCCAGAAGCCCTCAGATCCCTTGGAATGAGAGTAACAGGCAGGTTGTGCACTGCGTGTAGGTCCTGGGAACCAAAGGAGGAGTAGTTTGTGCTCTTAACCAATGAGCCATCACTTTAGCTTTAATTTTCCCCCCTTCATGTGAAATTTGTGAGGTCAACTCTACCTGATAGATAACAAATAAGAGCCATTTGTTAAGCTTAAAATTTTTAAGTAAGTCTGTTGTTGGTTGTTTTTTCTCTTTTTTTTGGGGGGGGGGACAGCCACCCAGCTCCCAAATAAATCACCCATGGAGGTTTATTCTTAATTATGATTGCCCAGCCTTAACTTGGCTTAGTTTCTAGTCAGATTTTCTTAACTCTAAATTAACTCACCTACTTTTTGCCTCTGGGCTTTTCCTGTTCTCTTACTTCTGTAAATCTTACTCTTAGTCTGTGGCTTGCTGTGTAGCTGGGTGGCTGGCCCCTGGTCTTCTTCTCTTCCTCCTCCTCCTCCTCCTCCTCCTCCTCCTCCTCTGGCTACTCCTTCTTCAAGATTTCTCTCCCCAGATTTCTCCTCGTATTTATTCTCTCTGCCTGCCAGCCCCGCCTATCCTTCCTCTTGCCTTGCTATTGTCTGTTCAGATCTTTATTAGACCATCAGGTGTTTTACACAGGCAAAGTATCACAGCTTCACAGAGTTAAACAAATGCAATATAAACAAAAGTAGCACACCTTAAAGTAATATTCCCTAACATGTTACTTAAAAATATAAAAAGAAACAAAAGAATGTATTTTGATAAAACATTTAAACCCAATATATCTAAAAGATAATGTGCATTGTTATACTTTTGTTTATATTGTCTTTGAAACCCAGTTTATATTTTACACTTACAACAAACTCATACTCAAACTAGGAGCCTTTCTGGGACCCAACAGCCCTGTAGAGCTCTCAGGCACTGGGCTGGACACAAAGAGCAGAAACAAAGCTAGGGCTCATCCGACGCCTGTCCCTTGGGTTTCAGATGTCTTCTGCCATCCCTAAGGAAGACTCCTAATTATTTATCCTGACATCACAGCCCTCTTAGAAGTGCCTTTTATAAGTCACCCAAAACTCCATTCTGCAGCTTAGACAACACATGTTTTAAATGAGGCGACAAAAAGGGAACTCATTCCCACTTCTCAGTTGAGTGGGGTCACGTGACTGCCAAGTTTTCAGGCCATAACTGCCACCCCAGTCTTTAAGTACACCTCTCTGTGAATCCCATGACCATGGCTTTGGTCTCACTTTCCTCTTAGACATCACAATACGGTGTTTCATAGCAGGACAAACAGCTTGCTTTTCGTAGCAGGACAAACAGCTCACTGAAGTCCCAAGGAGAAAGCCTGGGGCTTCCACTGCTCTGCGTCCCAATGGCTCCCTGTGGTGACAGAGAGGTTAGGTCTCAAAGGGAAGCTATTTCCACGACTTGAAAGAGATTTTTGGTTCTCTGCCACAGGCAGGAAAACCTTTTAAAAATAAATCAATTCCTCATTTCCAAAGAACAACCATGTAGAGCATGTATGCTGGATCAAATACCACAACTGAGAAAATGTCACCATCAAAGCCAAGAACAACTGAGCCCTACCCCCAAACCCCATAGAACCTTACTCAGATTCATAAAAAACAGCTGTCTCTCCCCCGGTTCTCACTGGCTCTAATTGCATGCACTGTTTCTTGCTTTAGGAAGCATACAAAGCATTATTCCAACAATTAAAAAATTATATTCTGCCTTTTTTTTGGTCTCTCTCTCTCTCTCTCTCTCTCTCTCTCTCTCTCGTGTGTGTGTGTGTGTGTGTGTGTGTGTGTGTGTGTGTGTGTGTGTGATGTTTTGTCTCTTCCTTAGCACCCTCATTTTTTTTTTTTTTTTTTTTTTAGTGGATTCAGTCATGTGTAAGTCTCAAATACTGGGAAAATCTCTTGGATCCTCCCTCATCCCTCCTGTTCTGCTCTCATTATAGTCTTCCCAACACCAGTCACTACTATGACCTTGGTCTCACCCTCCAGACCCACTAATTAGAGGAGGGAAATACAACCGGAATGTACATTTAGCACTGCTAACAATCAGAAAATGTGATGTTGATTCTCTTCGTTTTAAAGTAGCTTGTGATGATGGAGGTGATAAATCTGAAATTGTCTTGCTTAGTGACGGTCTTGTGATCTAGGTTTCACTGTAGGGGAGATAAATATGGTCTGGGACAAAGCAAGGTGGGGAAATAGTGATGCTGTATTTAAATAAGAAATGTCTGAGACGTGTACATTTGTTTCTGCATGTATGAATGTATTATGTATGTGTGCTTGTGTATATGCCTTCATGTAAATGTCTTCTGATCTCTGTCCATAGAAAGGGCAAGAGTTATATAATAGCCAAGCAGCATGAGTTCATGGAGACTTTGATTCTTATATGTCCTCTGTAGAAGGAACCAAGTCTCCTCAGAGAAATGGCTGTGTTTAAGACAGGGCAGAGGAGAAGCAAATTGGCCTGAGACAGCCTGTGCCAAAAAGCATGAAAGCATTTAAAAAAATAGTAAGAAACATATGAATAGTTTGACAAGGCTTCGACTGGCTAATGCCTACCATCAAAAGAGTAACTAGAAAGGAGAGAGAGAGCTCAGCCAGTAAAGTAGTTGCCTTTCAAGCAACAGGACCTGAATTCTAAACCCAGATCATGTTTAAAATAAAAAACAAAAAAGAACCAGGACTGATGGCACATGCTTTGTAATCCCAGTGTTGAGGAGGTGGAGAAAGAGAGATTCCTGGGGCTCAGTCAACTATTCTAATTTGTGACACCCCCCCCCCCCGGTTCCAGAGAGAGACCTTGCCTCAAAAAATAAAGTAGTTGGCTTTTCTTGGTGACTTTTTCCATTGCTGAGACAAAACACCTAACCAGAACCAACTTGGGAGAGAGAGAGAGAGATGATTGTGGCTCATAGTTCCCGGATCTAGTCCATCATGGTGGGGAAGGCAGGGCATCTGCAGCTTGAAGCAGCTGGTCCCATGGTATCACCAGTACGGGAGCAGAGAGTGATGAATTCTGGTGTCAGCCCCCTTTCTCCTTTTTATTTGTCCTGCAGTTAGGATGGGTCTTCCCATGCCTATTAACAGAATCTAGACAATCCTTCACGGACATGCCCAGAAGCTAACCCAATCTAGACAGTCCCTCACAAACTTGGGCAGAGGTTTATCTCCTAAATGATTTTAGAGCTGGTCAACTTGACTATCAATATTAATCAGTCACCACAAGACCGCCCCTTTCAGCTTGACACCAAAACACGTTTAAGCACTAAGTTCCCACTCATTGTCTATTAATGAAAATGCATTCAGGCCAACTTCAGCACTCCATAGTCTTTAACAGGCCTTTAAATGTCTTGAGTGCATATCTCAACTAGACTGGAGGCAATCACTTGACTGTGAGTGCCTACAGCAAACAAACAAACATAAAACAATTTATATCTTCCAATATACAATGGCACAGAATTAGCAATCCCACTCCAAGGGAAGAAACAGTCATAACAAGGAATGATCAGATTAAAACAAGACCAAAGACCAGCAGGGAAAACAGCAAATCATGCAGCTCCATGTCTGGTTCTAGACTTCATCTTCATAGGTTTATGCAGTAGCCTCTCCAGGTGTCCTTGCCGAAAGTCTAATCCTGCTACACATGGCCTGGCCTCGGGGGCTCTCTGAAACCATGGAACAAGACTCAGTGACATTTTTCACTTGCATCTTTCATGCTTGCAAAACCAGGGACACATAGATGACACAGCCAAGTTCTGCTGCAGCAACCTCTGGATGCCTTGGTGGTTCAATGACAAAATCACTTTCCTAAGCAGTCTTTTGAGAACAAGAAATCCCTGTTGTGGTATTATCACTTTGGGCTTTCTCATTTGACCTAAATTTGCATTTTTATAAGTGGGAGCCTTTTATGGGTCTTGCCTTCAGGATAACTTTCCTGTTGTCTCAGTGAAAAGTGTGAGGTTTCCCTCTAACAATTGCTGATGCTTTCTTATCTCCACTCTTCTTCCAGGAAATTTTAAATTTGCCCACACAATTTTCCTCACTAGAACATCCCTTTTTTTTTCTTTCCCATTTTGCTTTTTCAGTCTAGATCTGAAGACGAATACTGGGAAGTAGCCATGCCACAGCCTGAATTATATACTGTTCTGAAATTTCTTTTTACCAAGGAAATTATTCTACTACTCTCGAATTAAGCCTCACTTAAGTTCTCAGGACTTGAGCAGATTAAATATCAGTATCACAGAAACAGCCTCCAGCCCAGTCCTCAACAGAGGCTTTGCTTCCTTCTCAACTTCATGGACCATGTCTCCATGGTCTGGGATTCTTTTGACATTCTGGGCTTCTAAACTCCCACCTGAATGGTCCATTCTACTCTCCTTATTGGACTCCATGCTTCTATAGGCTGAAATTCTCAGTTCTTCTACATGCCTCCCATAAAACGGTTTCAAAAGCAAAGGAACTGTATAGTCAGGTTTATCACAGAAGTAACCCCAATCCTGTACAAATTTCCTCCTGGCTTGGCTACTCTTCTTGTTGCCACGACAAAAGACTTGGCATGTATTATGTCAGCTTAATGGAGGTAGGGTTGACTTTCGCCCATAGTTCAGTCCTTGGTGGTGGAGAAGTCACGACGTCAGGAGCCTGAGGCAGCTGGTCACATGGCATCAGCAATCAGGAAGCAGAGAGTGAGGAAGGCTGGTGCTCAGGTCACTTTCTCCTGTTTCTTTGTCCAGCATTTGGGAAAGGTCTTCCTGCCTCACTTAACATAATCTAAACAATCCCTCACAGACGTGTCCAACTTAGTCCAGATATTCCTTTACAGGCACGACCAGAAGCATGTGTCCTAGGTGAGTCTAGACCCTTATTATCAACCACCTCATAGCTCCCAATCAATGATATCCAAGGTTGACATCTGGCTTCCACATGCACACACGCACGCACACACACACACACACACACACACACACACACACACATACACACACACACACATACACACACACACACATATGCAAAGAATAATTGTAATACTATATTAAAATAAAAAGAATAAGAACCTGGTGAGTTTTCTTTCTGACAAAATAAGCCTAACATAAAGCTTGCCCTTTTAACTATACAGTTCAGGGGTAATTATCACTATCAGGCCTCTCTAGAACCTTTTCACCTTTGCACACAGAAACTCTGTGCCCACCAATAAACAACAACTACCCACTGCCCATTCTCATCTCCTCTCCCAAACAACCCCTGCTCTCCTTTCTGACTTTAGGGGCTTAGCACAGGACAGTATTTTGTCCTTTCTTATTTGGCTTACTTTACTGAGTGTATTTCCAAGATGTGTTCATGTTCAGCAAGAGCTAGAATTGAATTTCCTTTTAAAGCAGTATAATATTCTGTTGTGTGTACACACTGCATTTTGTCTATGGACATCTGGATTGTTCTTATCATCTGGCTATTGTAAATAGGGCTCCTATGACTATGGAAGTTACAAATGTCAGAGTCTCTTTGTCCAAATTTGGGGTGGTAGAAGCAATAATTCTATACTTAATTTTTGAGACCTATTGGGTTTTCAGAAGAAAAAAAAGATATTGCTATAGAAAATTGTGGATAGCACACAAATTACTGATCTTCAGAACAGTCACAAAGCTGATTAGCTAGTACAATGTATTTTTGTTGTTTTTTTAAAGATTATTTTATTTTTGGAGACTAATATAATTATATAACTTCCCCCTTCTCTTTCCTCCCTCAAAGCTCTTCCATATATCCTTTCTTATTCATTTTCAAATTCATGGCTTCTTTTTTCAGTAATTGTTCTTATATTCATATATGATACACACACACACACACACACACACACACACACACACACACACACACTCCTAAATACATAAATTCAGCCTTCTCAATCTGTACAATGTTACTTGTATGTATGTTTTCAGGGTTGACCAGGTGGTATTGGATAACCAAATGGTGTGCTCTTCCCTGAGGAAGACATTGAAGAAAGAGAAGATAGAGTATAGAGAAAGAAACAGAGGTAGGGGAGAAAGAAAAAAGACAGAGACAGAGACAGACAGACAGATTGACTGACTGGTTATAGGAATTAGCTTGTGTTGTTAGGGAAACCAAGAAACCCTATGGTTTACTGTTTGCAAATGGAAGCTGGAACCGAACCAGTGGTGTTCTTTAGTCTGCCTGTCAAGCCAGAGGACGCAGGGGCTCATGGTGTCTTGGTTTTGACCCACAAACTGAAGAATCAGCAGTACTGATGTTTGTCCGCAGAGATGGATGTACGGCTTGATGTGAATTCCCCTTTCTCTACCTTTCTGTTATCAGATGGTGCTTCCCATACTAGCGGTGGGGATCTTTACTTAGTCTAGCTAGCAAATGTCAGTCAGTTCTGGAAATGCCCTCACAGGCATACTTAGAAATCATGCTGTAGCTGCTATTCTGTCAAGGTGGTGCATGAAACTAACCACCAGCCAGGTGTGAGTGGCACACACCTGTAACCCCAACATTAAGGGGGTGTGGAACAGAAAAAATCAAGAGTTCAAGGTAATCCCTAGCTACACAGTAAGTCTGGGGCAGACTAGTATACATAAGACAAAACAACAAACAAAAAATTAACCACAATATCGCCAACAAGATGAGGTTTCTCACACATAGTTTTCCTGTAAATGTTACACTGTGAGACTACAATTTCTGATCATGAGTTTCTGTAGTATAAATGGACTGAATGCCTCAGAAATGCCTGTACCACCAGAGACAGAAAGAAGAGTAAGCACGAAAGTTACATTACAGGAAAATAAGTAGAAATCTCAACAGAATGCTTGCAGGATGCTTGATTGGTTCCTGGATTGAAATGGAAAGTACGTGGGGAATTTTGACTGTTCAGATGGTATCAGAAAATATCACAGCTATCAACTACATCTCTTAGGTGTGACAGAGGCATTTGTGGTGATGCAGGATAATACCCTGGTTCTGAGGAGGACACGGTGGGATACTTAGGGTGACATCATGGTGGTCACAGCTGACTAGTGCTTAGGTTTTCAAAAGGTATATGTGTGTTTTGTACATGTGCATGTGTGTGGGAGAGAGAGAGAGAGAGGAGGACAGACAGGAAGATATGGACAGAGAGGAGGAGAGGGGGGAGCGGAGGGGAGGGGAGGGAAGGGGAGGGGAGGGGAGGGGAGGGGAGGGGAGGAAAGTGAGACCAAGAGAGAGGGAACCACATGATGTTAACGGTAAGTTCATTGTGCCTGTAAATCTTTCTATAAAAGAGCTGAGGGGAAAAGTAACTAAAAAAGAAAAATTAACTCCCTTTGAGAAAACATGAATTAAAAACTTTTAAACAATGTGTCTTCCATTTCTCTAGAATGATCTTCCATTCTAGCAAGCTCAAGTGTATACAAAAGGCCTTGTCACTCGACCCCTGAGCAAGTTCAAGTGTATACATAAGGTCTTGCCACTCGGCCCCTGACAGTGCAAACACAACACCCCGTGAGATGCGGTCCAGTGTTCCTCTTCACCTGCCTAGGGCACATCCCCAAGCTCTTCAGCCTTCAACTGTCATAATCACGAGTGACAAGAGCTGGCTTGGCCTAGCCGACACTCCAGTCCTCTACACTTCTCCAGGGTTGCTCAGGAGGCATCCCCTGTCAAACACCTTCTATATCCTTCAGTTTCACACTCGAAAATATTCAGAAAAAAAATGAGTACTGAGCAGTACACAGAGTTCTTTCTTGTCATTATTCTTTAAGCAATACAGTCTAAGTTGTGTCTAGATCATGTATGCCATATTGGGTAAGCGATCGTGGGTAAGATTTAGAGTGTATAGGAAGATGCATGTCTGCTGCATGCAGACTGCTCCATTTACATAAGAAACTTGGGCATCTGTGGATTTTGATTTCTGTAGGGGGATTCTGATTTCTTTAGAGAACCTTAGATATAATGAGTATTTGATTTCTGCATTAACCAAAAATCTTTAGACAAATTTAAATAGATGAGCTAGAGCACAGTACTAATGTCCCATGTTCTTCTGCCCATAGCACCCTGTCCTCAGACCTGTCCTTCTGAAAAGCCAGGTTTAGTTCCCATCCAGTGGCCCCTGGGCATCTCACCAAGGAGTAAACCTCCATCTCTGATCCAAGATACCCCTGGGACAGCCTAAGGGACAGAGATGGAATGTTCTCTTTGGTCCTTTCTATATCAGGCTCAGAGGTTATAATTAGCAGTTATGTGGGGAGTGAGGCTGAGAGCATGCACAGAGAGGAGAGAGGAGAGAGCGGCCATAATATCTGGGGATGCTCCAGAGTTCCTAGAAGATCTGTGAATGATAAAGCCCAGCCCTCGGTGAGTGTGTGAGTGTGTGTGTGTGTGTGCGTGCGTGCGTGCGTGCGTGCGTGCGTGTGTGTGTGTGTGTGTGTGTGTGTGTGTGTGTGTGTTGTGGGGAGAAGTGCTCTCATAACCAGCCAAGCTAAGGGAGTGCTAGGTTCTTGCCATATTAACAAGATTTCTCAGGGTTGGAGTGATCAACTCCTCAGTTAAGAGCACTGGCTATTCCTCTAGAGGACCCAGATTTGATTTGGAGACCCCACAACGCAATTAACAACTTTCTCTAACTCCAGTTCCAGGAGATCTAATGCCCTCTTCTGGCCTTCTTGGGCATTACACTCAGATGGTACACAGACATACTAGCAGG
>CABHPR010125555.1:909-15932 GCA_902168415.1 Peromyscus melanophrys
AGAGCCCCAGAAGAAGAGCTTGTCCCTGATCTGTCATTAGAGCTACTCTGTGATTTTTTGATCACCTTCATCAAGGCAAATCAAGGATGTGCATTGGTTAGGGTGCCCAGCCTAGAATGGCATGCCTGTATCTTACCCTTAGGGCATCCTTGACTGGGGGAAGCAGGGGAGCAACAACGTCTTTGTGCTTGGACTTTTACTTGCAAACAGAGCTGACAATGGTAGCTTTGTATTTTAGGCTTTTTTTTCTGGGGTTTTAAATCAGCTTTTCATTTCAAAATAAATGAAATGGATACCGAAAGCTTGTAAGAACAGTGCAAGAAATACCGGTAAGTTCATCATCGTTTCCCCTAAAGCTGCTATCCATCATAACCATGGTACCACTAACAACACAGAGAAGCCAACTGGTACACACTGCAGTGAACTAAACTCCAGACTTCACTCAAATCTTCCCAGTTTCCCCAGGAAGGAGCTCTAACTCTACCAGGGTTCAATCCAAAAGACCACACTGTGCTTAGGGAAATATTTATTTCATTCTCTCAAAAAGCAGAGCAGGGTCTGGTACCTAACATGATAGAAGTCACTTAACTGTATTAGATAATTTGCATGCAGGTAAGGTAAGCTGTTTTCATAGCTAAGGCATATTAATAAGAATTTACTCTCAATTTATTTTGTGTATATGAATAGTTTACATGCATGTATGCATGTCTTATACCAGTAGAGATCAGAAGAGGGTGCTGGACTCCTGGAACTCGAGTTACAGATGGTTGTGAGCTATCTTGTGGGTGCTGGGATTCAAACCTGCGCCCTCTGCAAAAGCAGCCAGTGCTCTTAACTGATGAGCCAACCCACACACCCCTACTATGACTTTATTGCACTGCTTCAAAACAAACGCGCGCGCGTGCGCGCGCGCACACACACACACACACACTAAACAAATAAACATAAACATAAACCTTAATTAGTACAAAATAAAAGGCAATTTATATTTGACATAAAATCAACTATATGTTAATTGCTCTAAAAAAGGAACCCATCTCTGGATATCCTTCAGAGACTGCAATAGACACATTTTGTTTTGCTTCACATACACTTTTAAGTACTGAACTGAAATAAATAGGTCCCCAAATAGCCAAAGCATGAAGAGAAACAATGTAGTACCACAAGAGCATTCAGGTGCAGAGATGCCAGAATTAAAGTATCGAAAAAAGCAGAAAGGACTATGCCCGGCTAGTGGATGAAAGAAGGCATCAGGCATGTGTGCAGCATTTGAAGACCACACATTTTAATAAGCTAGGATATCACAATTTGTCCTAGGGATGCCAACCATCTCCATTGAGATGAAGGAGAAATTGTTCTGATGGGATGATGATGTGTCAAAATCCTATTTGGTTATACTTCAAAGCCATGATGGAGATATTGAACTTTGTACCACACAAATCGGTAAGCATTTAAGGTGCTTTAGAATTGGTACAACTGAAACCGTACTTCAGGATGGTTGATCTTTCTACATATGCAAGACAAATTTCAGATGGAAGAGGACACTCGATATCTTTCTCTGCACATGCATACATCACACACACACACATGCAATAATTTTTCTAGGAGAAAAGAATTAATCTCTGCAGGGTGGCAATTGATGCTTCTGGAGTGAAGAGAAAATGGCTGCAATCAAGGAGAAGACAGAACCTATAGAAATATTTACATTTAAAAGTCAGAAAGAGGATGAAAATAAATGAGACAGAAGAGGGGAAAACAGATAGAGATCTGGGGACATAGAAGGAGAACCAAGGGTATACTGTACTGTAAAAAGAGAGAGAGAGAGAAAAGAAGGAGGAGGAGAAGGAGGAGAAGGAGGAGGAGGAGGAGGAGGAGGAGGAGGAGGAGGAGGAGGAGGAGGAGGAGGAGGAAGAAGAAGAAGAAGAAGAAGAAGAAGAAGAAGAAGAAGAAGAAGAAGAAGAAGAAGCCAACATTTCAAGAAGGCAAAATTAGTCCACAACATAAGAGCTTCACAAGTTTGAACCTCAGTTTCCTAATTTGAAATATCTACTGTCTTTCTTACCACCATATGTGGAATACTGAGTCATTCACACCATTTTCCATGCAAAAGTTTAAGGAAGGCAATCACTTTTGAAATACAGAAAGAAGTTCGTTAGAAGACCCCAGCCAGCCAATCTGAGTCCCTACCAGACAGCTATCAGGTAGAAGTCCAGATGCCACCCAGACACGTGACTACTGTCTAGGATAAAGCAGTATGCTGGAAAAGCGCTGGGGCTCTGAGGGGTTTGTAGAGAATATGTTTGCAATTACTCCATTACATTGCCTAACTGCAATTTGTCTTCATCCCAGGGGCTGGAAAGAATAATTTTTGAATTAGAACTTTTTTCAATTTTAATGTGGTTCTGTTTTGGTAGCTTGCTATTTATTTCATCCATTTTAAACTTTGAAGATGCAAGAGGTTGCCAAATTAAGCCTTCCTGCCACGAAAAACTTAATAGCGGAAAGAAAATTGAAATAGACCTAAAGAATGAAGTCCCTTCAGATGTTCAACAATTATAATTTCTTTGAACAACTCACAGTCTAATGACAAACAAGATACAATGGGAAAAAAATGAGACAGAGGCCTAAATGGTGAACAACTGGTAAGAAATTGCAGTTGATATTAATTTAAAATGTTGAATTGTATAAGTAGTTCATTTCTGAATGCAGTCCACTCCATTTTAGAATACCTGAGTCAGAACTGACCTAGGAACACTTTGTGTGTGTGTGTGTGTGTGTGTGTGTGTGTGTGTGTGTGTGTGTGTTCAGAGGTCAACTTTATGTGTCATTCCTTGGGAGACATCCACTTTATTTTTGAGATTGTTTTTGAAACAGGGTCTCCCACTGGGACCTTTGACTCAACAATTAGATTAAGTTGGCTGGCCCGTGAACCCCAAGGGTTCACCTGTCTCTACTGCCCAGCACTGGGATAATAAGTACTCACAACACATCTGACTTTCTTTTACGTGGTGCTGAAGCCTGGACTAAGATTTTCATGCCTATCAGGCCTCCCCAACACTAGACCTTGTTTTTGTTGCTTAAACTGTGGAATGAACTCAGTGTTTGTGTTTGTTTGTTTGTTTGTTCATCTTTAGTATTGACACTTCTTGTGAGTTGCTGTCATCAGGAGAAAGCCAAACAAGATATAATCTTACATCTGAGTCGGAATCAGCAACACATTTCATAAGCAGCCATAGATCAAAGGGCATTAATATCCCTTTTCATGAGCACATGGGACTAAATAAGATTTGATGTTCTAATAAGCAATCAGGAGTAAGGCAGGGATTATGAAATTGTGTCTAAGCAAAGTAGATCCTGAACTAAAAATGATAGAACTACAAGGAACATTCTAAAACTCAGTGTGGTATTTTTGAGACGTATGCATATATAAAAAAAGTCATCATTGTTACGTTAGGAGACAGCATTTTCCATATTTGCTTATGCTAGTACTGATGTGAGAACTTGTCAAGGAGGTGTAGTTTATGAACCCTCCTTAGTGTGGCCAGTGCTCTAAAGATAAAATCCTGGAAATGTTAGGGTCTTTTGTCTGGGTATACTGATTCCTTTAGAGTTATGGCTTCTCTTTTCACTAATATGCATTTGAATATACATCTCATGGAGAAGTTTCTTATGTGAAAGCTCAGAGATGTTCTTGAGACTCAAGCTCTTCAGACAGTCTTGACACCCAGGACTACCCAGTGAATTCACATGCTATCAGATGGCTTTGAATTACACAGATCTAACTTATGCTATGGTCTCATTGACGGTGTGTTCAATAAACAGTTCTTCTCATACAGCAAACCCAAAATCTCTCTTGAATGAGCAACAGAGCTCTAATGATAAACACTGAGTTTGATGTTTCCTGCTCTTGCTTACTATGCTCATATATGAGACAAGCATCAGAGTGATACTGATCACAGAGTGGCGGTAGAATACAATCCAAATGATATCTGCCACAACACATCGTTTCCTCGATAGGGTGGGAGGAAGTCATCTGGAAAGACTTCCCAGAGCACATAAATCACTGCTCCTCAAACTACGTGCCACCCCCATGCACAGACACGTATGTGTGGATGGATGCACACACATGCACGCAGGCACAGAACTTGGCTAACCGTCTGCTGTTTGAAATGAGCTGTGATTTAAAACTGTACTTTGTAATCTCTACATTTATTCACACATGTTGTAACCATGCCCCTCCCTGCTTGTGATCCAAAGCAGGAGAGTGGTTGATGGCTTTAGAATTATTTAGCCCTTCTGATTACGTGTGCTACATTTCAGATTAGTTATGGTTCTAACTTCTAGTTTTAATAGAAACCACAGAAGTGTGTGTTCATGTGTTTGTGCAATAGTTCACAAAAAAATTCACAAGTTCTTATTTAGATGCATTAAAAACAATGAGATGTTTCTATTTTCCCATATGATATTTCTCACTGCATTATTGTGTACCATTTATCTTCCCCATGGTCCTTTGCAATAACACACTCCAATATACCCTCCCTTGGAAATCCAAGAAAGTTCTTACATTTACTGATTATTTCTCAAGTGCCCAGGATCCATATGCAGATTGAGTGTTGAGCATTGAACATGTTAGGCAACACAGACACAGAACATCCTTGTAATCACAGGTGAATTCATTTCTTAGGTACAGATTACAATAAATTCAGTGGCTTTAAATAACAGAAGTCTATCTCCTAACAGTTCTGGATGATGAAAGTTCAAAATTAAGGTAGCCCAAGGTATTAGTCAAACAATGAAAATTCCCAAAGCTCGAGGGCCCTGACCTTCCCTCTTTTTTTCTGCTTTGGGCCACATACTGGTGCTCCTTGGCTGGTGGCCCAGGCTATCCTTCAGGCCCTTTTACCATCTGGTCTTTCCTTCTGTTTCTCCCTCTTCTTTCTCCTAAAGACAGCAGTAACTGGATTTTGGGTCTATCCTAAATTCACGGTGACTTTAGGACTCTTCATTACATCTGCAAAGACCCGAATTCCGAAGAAGGTCTTATGTTTAAGTGCTCGGTGTTCATCCTCGGACTTAAATTATTTTGGAAAGCACAACCCAACTTACTGCATCAGTAGTGGTATAAATTTAAAAAGCACAAGTAGTAGCAGTGCCAAGCTGTATTTCTATCCTGATGCAAAATAACTACTGGTTATATGATTTTAAAAAACAAAATGGTTATACATTAAACAGGATATTTATATTAAAGAAGTCTGGTAATGACTAAGCAAAGTTCCTGCTTCTTCTACCCCCTCAGTTTCTTCTAAAATTCTGATGAAAAAAATAAATAAAAATAGACCAACTTAGGACAATAGTCTAGAGTATAAAGAGTAGGGTTTTTGTATCCCAAGCTAATTGTAATGAAAAGGAAATCTGTGACCAATAAGCATTGAACTGCACTTCCTCGAATTACCCAGTTCCCTAGTTGATGTGTGTTTCTTAATGAAAAGGAGAGCGTGTATCCCATGCAACACCTTTCAAGGGCGTGAATCCAAAACTAGTTCGACAGTCAAGTCAAGGATAGAATGCAGGAAATTTATAAGCAATATGCTTCCGGTTGCCTCGTATTCCTTCTAGCTCTCATCTTCCAGGTGATTTGTGGGAGGGCTAATAGCACACATTCCAGAACAGACTTTCCCTTGGATGGTGCTCTGGCTATCAATGATTTAAGCCCTGGTTTACAGAAAGTGGTTTGTCATCTTTTTGCAATGACTCTAGAGTGAGCCTGACAAACTTCTAGTTCTGAAACTCACCCTTGTTCCCTTCTCCAAATTAAATATATCTGCCTTCATTGTTTTAAAATGGAATCCAGCAATGCCTCCTCTTCTGGGTCTCCATTAGTCCTGCCAGGAGGGAATGCTCTTTTCTTCATCTGTGCACATCACTCTGGGTTCATCTTCCAGGCGCAGAATTGCTAGTCCTCTCCCTTCCACCACAGCCAAACGGTCTAGGTCGCACCTCGACTGGGATTTGACCAGAAGACATGGAGATAGATCTGACATGAAGGGAACTAATGAGACAGCTTTGCTATTAAAGAGAAAAGGAAAACTAGAAAAGAATGCTAATGTTCGAAGCATCTTAAAAATAAAAGCCCGTGCAGTCCATTTTGTAATTCCATACATTTCAAAAACAATCTATAAAGCAGAGGCGGAACTTTTATTACTTATCTATTGAGGAGAATATTAGCAAATTAGGTTTGGTCTTCCATGCCTGTAATCCCAGCACTCAGGAGCCAAAGGAAGGACTGCCACATCAAGACCAACCTGTACTACATGGAGAGCTCCAAGCCTGCCTGAGCTACCCAGCAAAGCCTTGTCTCAGAGGAAGGGAAAGAGAAAAAGAGAGAGACAGAGACAGACTGAGACAGAGATAGACAGAGACAGAGACAGACAGAGGGAAGGTGAGCTTGTGAGGACTAGGGTGCTCAGCGGGAGGCATTCCTGGAGAAAGACTTTACAATGTTAAAGGAGGCTTATGCAGAGTTCAAGGTTCCAGCTTTCAAAAGCTGCCTCCCATGCTGGGGTGGACTTTTGGTGATGCAACTACCAGTGAGTCATTTTGTTCTCCTGTGAGTAACTCCTTACCCACACTCCAGCAAGTAATCCAAATACCTTCATTGGCTCACCAAGTTAGACTTTAGTGGTATCATTATTTTGGTCAGCTATCAATTTCCTATATGAAGGAAATAGACCTTTGTTTATGCTGTCCCAGGAAAAGGCTCATACAACGCCATCTGAATTAACCCAGTCTAAAAATTCCAATATATATGAGCTCCAAGGTGTGTTGCCTATGTGGATCTACGTTCTGAAGTTAGCAATGAGTATTAACCACCACATTTAATATGCTTGAAATATTCATTTGGCCTTCATTTAGAGCAGAAGCCCTCTCCACATGGGGCAGGGTGGAGACGGTAAAAGCCAGCCCTGAGGCCTCTGCTTAGTTCTGTACAAACTGCTCAGCAAATGAGAACTCCCCCTTTCAACTGGACCCACCCTCAGTGGGAGGCAGTTTAATGAGCATCTGTTTTTACTCAGAATCCTGCTGGGGAAAGAGGCATCTCACCTCACATTCTAGGAGCTTATCTAAGTAACTCCTTCCAACCACAGGCAGGCGTGTTTTCTGAGGAAAGGGCTGGTAATTTGTTGTTCTTGTTGTTCCTTCATAATTAAATATGGCTGGCATGTTGGTGTTGTGACCTTACATTTCATCAGGTCCTCATGGACACTCCCCTCAGATCCTGGCCTTTATTAAAATTGAGACAATCTGCCGGGTCCAGGGGACTCGCTTTAATGGTTCTTTAGAATCCAATTTTTTTTAACCCCAATTTGTTATTCTACAAAAATAAGAGGCATTACCCTTTTATAGCTGAAGTCAAAACAGTGATGTTCAGGTCATATAATTCATAAGTGCATGGCCTGAATTCAAAAGCATGGTTTCATAAAGTATGATTTACACATGGCCTTACCAAATATATGACAGGAAACGCTGTACACTCTCCTTATACTGTGACTCTGATGCATAAAGAGAGTCCATGGACAGACACAAAACCTTAAAGGGCTCTGGGTTGACCAGTAAGATGGGCCTGCTTAGCTATTTCTCAATAACTGAGACAAGATACATCTCGTAAGAGTAAGATAAGTGAAGAAAGCAAAGGACCAAGAAGAGAGAACCAAAATGAAGAGATTTAGGTTGGACCCAGAAAACTGCAACAGCAAACACTTTCTTAGTATTATATTATCTAGCATTCCGTTCACAGCCTATAAGCAAATACTGCTCAATCACAGTGCTTGAGGTTTCTGGTAGCTCATGGCAGCTATGAGTCCCCATGGGTATTCTTTACCCAGACCCATAGACGTGGGAGGAAAGGGCTTTCACAGACCAGCAAAACAGGCTGCAGGAACAGTTTCCTTCTGACTGCTTTCTCTGGGAAAAGTCTCAAGAGCTTCATTGGATAATTAAGAGAATGCATTAAGTAAATGTTATTAAGAAACACAAAATCTTCACAGACTCATGTTGTGCTCCTGAGGAATGTCTGTTTTCCTATTACCACATATACTGCCTAACCCCCCAGACTGTTCTGTACAGACTTCAGACACAAATATTTAAGCATCTATTGAAATTGTCTCCTTTAATGTCAGCACTCGGGAGGCAGAGGCAGGCGGATCTCTGAGTTCCAGGCTAGCCTGGTCTACAGAGTGAGTTCCAGGAAAGGCGCAAAGCTACACAGAGAAACCCTGTCTCAAAAAAGAAAAGAAAAAAAAAAGGAAATTGTCTCCTTTGGGCCATCCCGTAGCATCTCCAACTCAGCCTGCTTAAACGCGTATGTGGCCATGAGCACGTACTCTCCTGTATTTTACATCTCTGCTGGTTAGAGTCCTTTCCCACTCACTCTGACAGCTGGTAGTCATCCTATTCTTCTGCTGCCTTCAAGTGAGCACCTGCTAATTATACCTCACAAAGCCCTGCTGAACCCATCCCCTCTTTTATAGTTCTAGCTTGACTTTTACAATCTCACTTTTGGTTTCTCTTTAAACGACCCCCTGTCCACTGGAGAGGCCCATTAAAGATGCTAGGCCCATAGTCACAAAAGGTCTGTACAAACTTGCCCTCCAATTTTCCCACTTTGCCCGATTTTGCCTCCAAACTTGATATTCCATTCTCAAAATGATAGACTTTAAAGTACACACACTTTATAAACTGCCTTCTCTTTGTATATTATAGCACACTGTTCCCATCTGGTTCCCTCCTCTGCCACCCTTCTGTCAAATTTCTATTCAAATTAGTGACACTTCTTTCAAGTCTTTATGGCTGTCTAAGGGTGAGTTAATGCCCTTGCTCTGGGCTTCAGTCCAGAGCAGTAGCTTTCAACTTTCGCATGCATCCCATGTACCTGAAAGACGTGTCAAAACACAGACTGCTGACTCAGGTTGATTCAGCAGGTCTTGGGATAAGGCCTGAAGGGCCAGTTGACCAGGTCAGAGTCAGCACCTAGGATCTAGCCTCAGGGTGACAGAACTGGTTGGACTCCTGGATCACCTGTGCCCCATAAAGCACCCAGCAACATGGTGGGTCAGCATGTTACAAAGCAACAATCTGTCTGCGTCAGGTGCATGAGTTTTAACCACTCTTCCTGAGTGTCACCCCCACTGACAGGCAGATGGGGGCACCCTGACTACTCAGTACACCTACCCCAGCTGTGTTAGTGATCTGCCTTGCTTCCTGTGCTAACAGCAAAGTCACTGGTCACATGAATTGCTTCACAGATGTTGCCAAAATGTCAGTAGAATGACATTTAAGAGAGAATGATCAAGCTTATTAGAGTTGTAAGGTCTAAGAACTGAGAGGATCTTGGAACTCCCATTTCCCAGAGGACCAAACTGAACAATTACTTGATCCTGAGAATATAGCTTTTAAGAGTAAGCAAGAATAAAAAGGAGTTTCAGAGTCATTTGGAACTCTAATACCATATTTACAAAGATAAAGCCGTCCCTTCAAAACTCTGAGAAAAAAAAAAAGAAAGAAAGAAATGGTTTGAGATTTTCTTGTGCCATCCAGGAATAAATCTCTCCAAGAACAGCCAGACAATTTATCATTTGACAAAGCAGGGAGGCTACTTAGCAAGGGCCTGTTCCATAGTGCTCATTTTCCTGGGAGACTATCAGCTGCCGCACACAGATGAACAGACACAAGCTTCAGGAGAAGCCCACATGAAACCTCACTCTTTACTTGTGACTGTTTTTTGTTTGTTTGATTGGTTGTTTGTTTGGTTGGGTTTTTGTTTTTGTTTTTGTTTTTGTTTTTGTTTTTTTTGAGGCAGGGGACAGGGTTTCTCTTTGTAACAGCCCTGGCTGTCCCAGAACTCCCTCTGTAGACCAGGCTGGCCTTGAACTCAGAGACCCACCTGCCTCTGCCTCCCAAGTGCTGGGATTAAAGGCATGCACCAACACTACCTCTCTGCTTCAGACTGTTTGAGGGTCATTTTCTTCTCTTGAAAGTCACCGGGAAAGTGATGCTGCACCCCTTTAAGAGAACACTTTCTGTGACCGAAGCAAAAGACTGACATACAAAGAAAACAAGGTAATCATCTTCCACCCATCCCCCCCCCACTTAAAGATACCGTTTTGGTTAGCCTTTATTAAATCAAAGTTTCTTTCAAGAGCTACATTCAACGTGTTTCAAATTATGTAACATGTTTAAGGCATTATCTCCTCCCCTCACATGGGTAGATCTGCATTTCTTAAGAGAACTGTTCAGTCTCCAGGCCTAATGAGTGTTAAACATCCTGAACTCTGCCTTCCCCCTTCAGTCTAAAGGGGTACTTGTCAGTCACCCTCTCAAAAGAGCTTTAAAAACGCGTCGCCTCCCATCCCCCTTCCCAGCAGTTAATTCTGTCAGACTCCTTTGATCTGAACCAGACCTGAACTGGCTCCCTTTCCTGGTGCTTACAGGTCCTTCTAACCTACAGCACAGGCTAGCTTGTTTCTGCAATTCCCTCAAACAATGGCAAATCCAAACAGGCGGGCTTCTGGGGACTTCCTGGATGCATGAACGCCTTTATAGAAATTGCCTGGTGTTACACCATGTAAGAAGACGTTTCTGGGTTTTGTTGGTGGTGGTGTTCTGTTTTACCAGAGTACCACCCAGAGAGATTTACTAAAAGCCTTTTAATAATCAGATGCCAACTAGCAACTTGCGTTTTTTCAAATTATAGAGATATCAGAAATGGGAAATGTTAATGCGTTTTTACCCAAGAGTTTCGACAGCTTGCTGGTTTGCATGTCTAAACAAATTCTATCTCTATGCCCGGCAGCCTCCTCTCCAGGAAATAGTGGGACTCAGCATTTCATCAGAAGAATTAAGAAAAAGAGGATTATAGGAGATAAAAGTCTACTATTCCCAGGGTAGGATTTGCCCTTGGTTTTCAATGTGGCTGTGTTTCTGGTCTTTAGGGGACTGCTGAAGAAAAGAACTCTGGAATCTCTGGAGGAAAAAATAAATAATTCTCTCTCCTTTTCTTTATCCAAGTATTTTTGGCTTACACTCATACTCCTGTAACTTGGGTTTAAAAGGTTTGAAATAATTGACATTCACTCTTAAATTTTCTTCATTAATAAAATTTACTTTCTTTTTATGTTAGTTTACCTTTAATCATAATTTTCTTCTTCAAAATTCATGGTCTAATTAGATTATAAGGACCTTTAAATTAAAAGTAGGCACCTTCTATCTATCTTCTATCACTTCCAATGAAGTCAAGACACACATCTTACAACAGGTTATTAAAGACTTTTGACTTGCCAGGTGGTGGTGGTATATACCTTTAATCTCAGCACTCAGGTGGCAGAGGCAGACAGATCAAGGACAGCCTCATCTACAGAGGGAGTTCCAGGACAGCCAGAGCTACACAGAGAAACTCTGTCTCAAAACAAAAAACAAACAAACAACAACAACAAAAAAGACATTTGATCATTTGATTTTGTCATCACGAAGATAAAATGTTAGCCGGACAGTGGTGGCACACACCTTTAATCCCAGTACTCGGAGGCAGAGGCAGGCGGATCTCTGTGAGTTCGAGGCCAGCCTGGTCTACAGAGCGAGATCCAGGATAGGCACCAAAACTACACAGAGAAACCCTGTTTCAAACACCCCCCCCCAAAAAAAAAAGATAAAATGTTAAATACTTCTTAGGAATGTGTTCTTGACAAACTACAGAATTAGAAGCAAGCAAACTATTAGGTTATTCTTCTTCTTCTAATATTTATGGACTGCTGAAACAACATGCTCAATATTTCTGCTATTGTTTCTTTAAAAATCCCCATTAGCTGTCAGGAAGATATCATTAATTCCAAGTTTCAGACATAAAACTAATTCTTGGAGAAGTTCAATGAGTAAGCAAGGTTTCACAGAAACATTATAAACAGAAGTGACAGATCACACAGGAAACCAGGCCAGTTGTGATATTAACACGCTATATCAAGATATATTCCACAAAATAAGTCATAGAAATTAAGCTAAGACATATGGAGCTTGAAAAAAGATCACTTATATTGTTAATATAGTTCTTAATTTCTTTCCCTTTGGCTTCCATAGATTTAAGGTCATCCCCTAAGGACTCATTTACCAGGAGTCAAAAGTTTGACTCTTGGCCTCACAAAGGACCCAGTTTTCTAAGCATGAATTTCCCATTGACTTGCCTGCATAAGAAGGACACTGTTGGCATTAAGGGCTACTTTTGAAAAGCCTAGGGTGGGGGTATGTTTCATGGATCTGAGCTGAGCACAGTGTTTGCAGCTGCTATCAATTGCTTCCTGGAAAGGAAGTGATTGCTTGTGTTCTTCCTCTGCCTTCTATGTTTTTTTTTATTTCTAAAAATAAATACAGTTAAATTGAAGGTTTGTAGAGTCATTTTCAAAGTATTTTCCAGTGCCCTGACATTGATCATCTTTTAGGCAGAAGTTTCTCCCAGTTGCCCTTGTTGGGTATTTCCTGTGTTCTGATGATTGTTTAAGATGCTACAGTCCTCACAAAGCTCCCATGAGGGGTCTGGAGAGATGACTCAGTGATTACAAGCATTGGCTGCTCTTTTAGAGGACCTGTGTTCTATTCCCAGCACCCACATGGTAGCACACAACAGTCTAAACTCCAGTCCCAGGAGATCTATGCTCACTTCTTACTTCCCTGGGCACCAGGCACACACACAAGGTCACAGACATACACATAAAGTAAAGTAACAACATTTTTTTTAATCTCGTGAGGTCGGTATGATAGCCTTCCCATATTCACCGCCCACCCCATGACCCTTACTGAGGTACCTAAAGCATAGAAAGAGCCAGAGAGAGACCCGGTAAATTAGAATGCTATGGCTTTCTTCCAGGCTTCCGCCTCTGCTAGGCAGTCCCAGGCAGCCTCCTCTAGTTGCCTGGAATAGGAGATAGGAATAACACCATCTCAGTGGCTCACGCATCGAGAAGTGGACAGGAAATGAAAGGAACATTGGTTAGAAATGACAGGCATAAGTTAGAACTGTCCCATCAATAGCAGGTGGCTGGGTGTAACTCTGCAGTGGGAACACAGACCCAGATTTCTTCATCATCCTTCTCACCCACCCCCCCCCCCCCCCCCCCCCCCCCCCCCCCCCCCGTCGCTGCCAGTCTCTACACGCATAAGCTACTCATTTTCGAACAGGTGTTGATAATTTTCTTCCTTCCTGACACAAAATGTACGTTCAGATCCATGTATATTTATAATCCATGTATGTTCAGGAGCAGGTAAATGTAACTACAGATTGCGTTTGGGAGGATTAACAAAAGATTATGTTTTATTTTCAAAAACACATTTGCTAAGTTGGTAGCATCTGCTTTCCTGGATGGTGGGAAATGGCTCTTATGTGGCCTGAGAGGGAATGCACTCAGGGATTGAATGACAGGGAGGGCAGCTGAGCAGTGTAGGTGAGAACAGAACCTTCGGTGGGGACACTCAGGACTCAGAGTACAGAAGGGTGGAAATAGAATGAGATATCTTATGAACAGCACCATCATTTGATATCATCACTCATTTTCAGGGGTACTTGACTCTTTATGATTTTCCTTCGGTTATTGCTTCTGTCATTATACCTACGAGACGGTTTTTCCAAGCATGGCTGTACATGAAGCTTACATGTACACTTTCTAATAGGTGCTCTTGACATTTTTGTTGGACATTCCTGTGCTGCTGTCATTCTTCCTTTTAAGAACCCTGCCTTGCCTGACCATGGCAATCTTCTTACCCGACAGAGCCAGTAGTCAACCAGATTGTCCCTCACACATTTCTTGTTGAAATACTAGGTACCAAGTTCATTTGAAATAAAAAGGTAGAGCCATGGGGACATCGCCTGTCCCAGGAGTAAGTCTGAAATGTTGAAGTGAGTGCTTCAGAATGATCAGAGCATGTGGAAGACTGAGACAGACATGGACTATGCTTGTATGGTTTGGGTTTTGTTTAGTTTTGGGTTATTTTAGGTTTTGTCTCAAAGGCAGACTCTCTCTCTCTCTGCAGTCCTGCTTAGAACTCAAGATCCTCCTGCCTCTGCTTACTGAATGATAGCATTATAGGTATGTGCAGCCATGCCTAGACTAATGTCCACCTGAACATAGACTTTAGAATCAACAAAGTGACCTTGGATTTGAAATTCACTAAGAAGTGTATATGAGAAAAAAAAAAAGCCATTTAGCATTGCCAATTTTATTTTGCTTAACTACAAACTGGCCTTTGCAGATTATTAAACTCCAAAATGAGTTGTCAAGAAATCTACCAAGCACAGAGAAGATAAACAAATTAAAATAGTGTTACTAATTTATTTGACCCATATATTCACCCTATAACAAAGAAAAAACAAGATTTGTTATTCTTTTTTCTTCTTTCCATACTAGGCACTGGACTCACTTCCTTAAAGCCCAATTGACTTAATTACTCTTACATCACCCTTTTTCTGCACCTTGGATGACTCCATTTTTTACCTGACCTTGTAAAATTTTGTTTGCATGCTTGCTTTCCTGTTCTAGACTACGATCTTTTGGAGAACAGGGCATATATTGTTAGCATGGCATTTCCAATGACTAATGCTATGCTGGGACATATTTTGATTGTTAATTTAATGTGTCAACTTGCCTAGGCAATGGGGTATGCAGCAATTAGCCCTAGTCATTATTCAGGGTGTGTCTGTGCAGATGTTTGGAAATGAGATTGAAATCTGTATCTAGTCTCCAGCTCGCTCAACACAAACCTTGAGACTTCCTCCATGATAGTACGAACCAATTCATTTCCTAAGACTTTAGTTTTAATTTTTCATTATATGTCTACGTGTGTGTGAGTGTGAGTTTGTTACATGAGTGCTGTGCCTCAGAGGACCTGAAGAAGGTTTGTCAGGCGCCTGTGGAATTGGAGGTGTTGGGGTTTCTGTGGAATGAAGAGTACCTTGGCAGATTGGGGGGCGGGGTAAAGGAATGCTG
>CABHPR010125556.1:16377-34793 GCA_902168415.1 Peromyscus melanophrys
CACACACACACACACACACACACACACACACACACACACACACACACACACAAACTTATCTCCAAGCATCATGACACTTGAAGGCTTTTCTACAAGAACCAGAACCCTGAACTGCAGTCTGACTTTCCTTTGGGTCACCGGCTCACAAATAATGACATGGAGACTTATTATTAAGTGTGAAAGCTCAGCCTGTAGCTGAGGCTTGTTCCTAACTAGCTTTTAAGGACTAAAACTTTATATTACATTTTTTAAATGAGCTGCATAGGTACAATACCTTAAACAAGAATAGAAATACATACACAGTATAACAAAAATAACCTTAAATTTGTATCAATGTACAAATTCCATACCAATGTAAATATTTGAGATTAACAGTTGCTTTTTAGTTAAAAGTAGATTTGTAGAGACCCCAGATGTTTCCTAGTGAGAACTTACTCAGGGTCTGAGAATCTGAGCTTGCTTTACCCAGCAGGGCTGCATAGGGGAATGATTGGACCATGGGCGTGGTTACCAGGTGTTTGGAAGGGTCTGCACTTGGCTGTGTGGTATGCTTTGATCTAGCAAGGGGGAGGTCCTTTGCCCCACCCCTAGGCATTGTTATAAAATGTCCTTTTGAAGCAACAGAAGGGGCCGGTGGATTTTAATCCAGGTGCTCCCCAAGCTATCCTGTGTTTCTGTCTGTCTCCTCTCCACTATCTTTCTATCTAAAAGTTTCTTATTCCTCTTTCCTCCTCATAGGAACCCTTTAAGAGGCCAGCTTTCACATAGATTCAATAATCTACCCTTTTATCCTATCATTCCTATACTCCCCCTGTTTTGTGTCAGAAAGAGATCCTGAATCCAACCTCCCTTGCTTAGTTTCCTCCCTTACCATGACCAGTAACAACCTGTAACCAACCCCCCTAAATGATGACAAACTTACATAATCCATTGAACAACCAAAAACCACCCACCTCACCTCTTAGGAACGTAGGCATCCTGTTCTCTAGACAGCTTCCTGTTGTCTGGGAGTTACAGCATCTTTAGGGGACCCTGAGAAAATCAGGATAATGGTCAAGTCCTGGGAGAGCTAGCTGTATTGGTTTTTGTTTATTTAATTAGTCTCTGTGTGATGGAAAAGTGTAGAGTTTATCTGAAGTTTTGGCTGGAGAGTCTGTGAGGCTGGACCATCCCATCTAGCAGCTTTGAAGTTGTTCTAGATGTAGAATTTTGAGGAAACTGCAACAGAGTCATTCTGAGAGGCTGAATTACCTGGGCTACTTGTCTTTATTGGTGTCTGTAGCATGAATTCTAGTTGGTCTTAATAATAAAAACCCAGAGCCAGATATTGAGGTAAATGTTGAAAGATCAGAGAAGCAGAGCAGCCAGCCACTAGAGTTCTTAACCCCAACTGAATCCTCAGCCTGAAAGAGCACTGAGCTCCTGTCCCCTCCTGTCTTACATTCCTCTCACTGCCTAGTCATATCACTTCCTGTCTCCATCTCCCTAGTGCTAGGATTAAAGGTGTGAGATCCCAAGAGCTGGGTTCAAAGGTGTGTGCCACCACTGCCTGGCTGGATCAATTTTAGACTGGATCAATCTTGTGTAGCCCAGGGTGGCCTTGAACTCACAGAGATCTGTCTACCTCTGCCTCCCAAGTGCTGGGATTAAAGGTGTGTGCCACCACTGCCTGGCCTCTATGGCTAACTAGTGGCTTAGCTCCACACTCTGATCTTCAGGCAAGCTTTATGTGTTAGATCACAAACAAAATATCACCACAGGTGCCTGGTCCTTTTTTTTTCTGAAAACACACAAACTTGTAAAGGTAACATATGTATCTGTATTAACACAAGTATGGAATGTGCAGTGCGTACAAGTCAGCTAAAGATGAGTTTTTGTTCTATGTTTTAGCAGGTAAACGGCATCTGTTAGCTCTATAAATCTGTTTAGACGGTATATAACCAAGCCTCTATCCATGCCATATGAAAGGATGGCATGTAATAATAAGTCATGAGGACTCTGGAGCCAACAAGATTTATCATGTCTCATCCAGTCTCAGAGCTGTTCCCATAGTAGAGGGATTAGCATACATGTCACCTGTCCTGTAGTCTTTCTTAGTTCCTTTTTTCATGTTTGTAGTCAAGATTTTCAGGAGGTCTCCCCCAATCAAATCTAATCTTCATTAATTTTGATGAGAAATATAACTTTTTGTTTCCTGTGGAAACAAAGGCATAACCACCACCCCCCCCAAACACAACATATTTTCTGACTTCCATTTTGAAGTTAAGACATTCTTAAAATGCATAGGTTGGGCCAGGCAGTGGTGGCACACACCTTTAATCCCAGCACTCAGGAGGCAGAGGCAGGAGGATCTCTGTGAGTTCGAGGCCAACTTGGTCTACAGAGTGAGTTCCAGGATAGCCAGAGCTATATAGAGTGAAACCCTGTCTCGAAAAAACAAAAACAAAACAAAACACAGGTTGGTTTAATTTAGCAGTTTCCATAATCCAGTGTCTCTCAGCAGCTATTGTTTTTTGTACATTAGCATTTAAAAAATTCAAAGTCGAGTTCGTGCAGTAGCGGCCGAGGCAGTGTAGCTCCCCGCCAGGTTCGGCATCCCACACCCCTCCTACCCAGCGCCCCAACGAAGCCAAGGGGAAGGTTAATGCGGACAGAGCGGTGAAGGCGGAGCCCAACTGACACTCCGCAAGGCTGTCGGCCAAGCCCGCCCCTGCCGAGGTGGACGAGAAGCCGAAGAAGGCCTCGGGAAAGGATAAACCATCAGACATAAAGTGCAAACCAAAGGGAAGAGGGGAGCAAAGGGCAAACAGGCTGAGGTGGCTGACCAGCAAACCACAGATGTGCCCGCAGAAAATGGAGAGACTGAAAACCGGAGTCCAGCCTCTGAAGTAGAAGAGAAGAAGCCAAGTCCGACCAACCATCCATTGTGTCTGTCAGTGTCCCCGCCTCCCTTCTTGTACAATCCAGAGGAATATTTTATCAACTGTTTTGTAAATGCGAGTTTTTTAGTAGCTCTAGAAACATTTTTAAAAGGTGGGAGGAAGTCCCGCCTCATCCCATTTTTTAAGTGTAAATGATTTTTTAAGAGGTTAAATCACTTGCTGGTTGTTTATTTTTTGGTACAACCAGAAAACAGCAGGATACTGAATCAGGAGAGTGTGTGACTGTCTCGGGGGTCACCATAACATTCGGTAGAGGGGACTAGTTTTATATCCTACAACACAAAGCATACTAAATGGTAATTTGGAGTCTTGGTCATGCATTTGTGTCTGGAATAGTTTCAGTTATTTCTGGTCTCGTGTTTCTAGTAGAACTGTAGCCTAAAAAACCATTCCTTGGTCCTTGCCCTGTTAGAACTGTCTCTGGTCACGGCAGTCCATTTTCCTAACAATTGTGATAATGTGCTGTGAAAGATTGAAATTTTGAATATGTACTCTATGTGGCATAAAATTGTGAGTCAGTGGAATTAAAGACTGTGAGCATTTGATTGTTATGTGAGGTCTTAGGGAAAACTTGCCAAGCTTAGGATGGAACATCACTGGAATAAGTTCAAAGAGAAACAACACATGGCTCTTTTGGGTATGTGAACACATTGTATAACTCTTAAGAGTTTGGGTCCATGTTTTAAGAATTGAAATGTCTGTGTACTCAACCAATAAAGTCTCAGTTGTGAAAGAGTAAAAAAAAATTCAAAGTCAACAAAACACCATGCAGGATCCAGACACACAGTGTATTTCCCATCTTTATGTAGCTATTTTTTTTTATATTGCTTTACTCTCTCTTTAAAAACTTTATCATTTTTAAACTTTTTTTTTTTATGACTGTATCCATTTTGTTTTTTTTCTTCAGCATCTAAGCACATTGTTACACATACTGTACCTTTTTAGAGATTTTCTGTGTCTGGACCTTGCTTTCTAAGTGCAGAGTTCTCTGATTGCGTGAGACAAATCTTCCACTGCCATGTCAGCTGCAGTGCAGCTCAGCAGCTCAGCTGACTCCAGCCCACAGCGGCCCAGAGCCCTGTCTCTCTGTACACCACCAAGCACCAGCCTGCCTGAGAGACTGTAGGGCTAGGAATCCACATCCAGCCCCTTGTCCAGAACTTTGCTTAGCTTCCTCAGGCTATATGTTTGGATATTCGAGCCTCTGCTTTGGACACCATATGTAGTTGGACTTTCCTTTGGGTTGCCAGCTCACAAATAATGACACAGAGATTTATTATTAATTATGAAAGTTCAGCCTATAGCTTAGGCTCATTTCTAACTAGCTCTTATAACTTAAATAAATCCATCTATATTAATCTACTTTCTATCATGCTGCGTTACCTCTCTTCCATCTTGCACCTGTTTCCTCTCCATGTCTCCTGACGTCCCTCGCACCCCTTGATTTCTCTTCTTCCTTTCTCTCCCCAGAAGTCCCGCCTATACCTCCTGCCTAACTATTGGCCGTTCAGCTTTTTATCACACCAATCACAGCAATACGCCTTCACACAGTGTACCAATATCCCACAACACTGAACATGGCAGCTTATTCCAGACGAGCTACAGAAGTACCACAGTAGCAGCTACAGGGTCCTGGAAGTTTGCAGACACAGTGGCTATGTAGAGAGTCAGTGTGGCAGAACTTGCTAGGATTCCTGATGTGTAGAAAACCATGAAAGGACCTGAGGAGACACCAATACCAAGCTCTCAGCACAAGGAGATCTGTTTGCCCCAGAGGGACAAGCGGCAAAGAATAAAAGAGATGAAGACAGGAGACAGAGGATGAGGGACAGGGACAAGGAACAAGGCAGAGGGGGAAGGAATATTTGCTCTGGAGGACAAAGGACTGCCTCTGGATAGAGAGGAGACAGACATGGCCCATAGGCAAATGGCAGTTTATAAAGGGAAAAGGGGAAACCTCGGGTTAGGAGGAGTTGGTTTGTTTTAATTGGCATGCTAATTCAGGAAGCCACAAGAGGGCTTCTGATTACTAGACTTCAATGCTTTGATAGCTGGACATTGGTAGTCAGCCTCAAGAAGAGGAAATGGTTTAGGGGAATAGACCCTAATGGCTAGCTTTAGGAATATAACCTATGGTTTAACAAGGAAGAGGGAGTGGGGGAAGGGCAAGACCTGCCAGAGCCATGTTTACCATGCTCCGGCCTACTAGAGTCCCTCAAGTCCCGCCCTCCTCCTAGGGCCTAGTAGGACTTGAGGTAGAAGAAGAAAAGGGTAGGCCATGCAAGCCTATGGTCCTGAAAGGTGATGGCACACTCAAACCATGTAGGTAAGGCCTGGGTCAGAACATTTTAGGGTCTAAGCAAATGCTCAAGTCCTAGAATACTAACATCTTTCTACTTCCACCCATACCTGTATTTTCTTTCTCTTCTCTTTCTCTGATCATGTATACATTAAGTTATTCATTGCACAGCTCACACTGTGCTAATATTAAGGAAAGAACCAGAATTTTTTCTTTTTTAGGAAATGCCACCAATTATAATCTCTTTTATGAGAGGCCAGTAGTTGTTGAGAAAACACTAAAAAGAAGGTTTTTATTTCTGAACAAAAGAGACTTCTGGAAGCATTGACCCTATACTACTTGGTAAATATGTAATTAAAGATCCAGGGAGTTTATAATTTTATTAAAATCTGACTCTAGGATAAATGATTAAAACCTTTAGAATGTCAAACATTGATTGCCTTTATATAAAGGAGTCCTTTGAACATCATATAATACCTTTTAATACATAGAGCAGAAATTTCAGCCTTATGTACCTGAACAAGGAGGCTAGCAATTATTGATTCTGAAAGGAATTCAGTTTTATTACTAATGATATATCGAGCTGCTTGAATCACAAAGTCCCATAAGAAGAACTATAAATGGATATCGATAAAACACACACACACACACACACACACACACACACACACACACACACACACAGATGCATTTATAATTTTTGTGGTAAAGCTGAGTATGGTAAAGCCTGAGAAAGTCATTTTTCTGAAGAAATTTTGCTTTGTTTCTGCAGATGTTCTAGGGCACTATTGAGGCAGAAGCCTTTGGCAAGAACTCTCCAAAAGCATATGAATTAATGTGAATACCAAACCTCCAACTGGGCAGGCTTGCTCTTAGGAATTCACCAGGTAATTTTTAATTAATTAATTTATTTTCATCAAGCCAAGTTCTGGCAAGTCAACCTTTCCTTACATGGTTTCTTTATCCAATTTTTTTTCTCTTACTTTTTCACTGCAGCACTTCTTGGATTTGGGCTGGTATTTTTAAAAAGTCTCAAATCTGACTCTTTACTTCATACGTTCATCCATCCATGCATTCATTTGATCCCATGCCATCAGTCACAAAGTTCTAATTTCTTACTACTAACAGATCCCTCAGATGAATCTGTGGTGACATTTTCCTTTCTTTTTACTTTTAGCTACTATTCAAAGCAAAGCAAAGTTTCTTTAGAAAAATGGGCCTTCTCGGGCTTCTCTTTCTTATGCAGAGTCTCAGGGTGATGCCAGCAGCAGCAAAGGTGGGCATCAGGTGGTACAGAGCCTCCTGTCTGTCAGCGTCAGGCTTGGTTGGGTTGCAGGTAGACCACGGGCAAGGATGTTCCTTCCCTTTTGAACAGCAAGCATAGAAATAGAATAGGCTTGCACAGGGTGGGAGCTGGGAGGGGCGTTGTTTTGCCGAGCTAATACGCGTATTTCAGCTGTGTGTCTATGCAGCTTCTTAAATCATCAGTTTATCAGCTTCTGCATGATAGTTCCATCATCTTTGGCCACTTTGCATTTTGTTCCTTAATAGCTAATCTGTTTCCTTGCCAACGGTAACTTTGAACCTTTGTCTTCGATGTCTGCCATCTCACCAAAATGGGTGTGGATAAATTTCTTTTTAGCTATCGTTCTTGGTGTCTTGTTTGCTGAGACAAAAATCTCATTACATAGCCCAAGCTGGCCTCAAACTTGCCTCCCATCTCAGTCTATCAAGTACTAGGATTTAGACCTGCCTGACTACACGGGCCTCATCCTTGGTTGCTATGATTCCTGGATCTTAAGGATATTATTCCATTATTTTTCAAATTCATAATCATCAGTTCCAGAAAGTTCAGTCTTATATCTTCAGGTGTTCTGCTCCCCCAGTTCTTGATATTTCTGAGTAATGGAATTCCTGGGATGGACCTTTTCCTTCTAGTCCATCATCCCATTCCTGTCTTTTAATAGAGTGACCCACACATTTCCCTTGGACCGAGGAGTCTCCTAGGATGTGACCCTTTCATGACCCACACTAGAAAGTTCCAGGCAGATGCACAATTGATCATCTACGTCCCTGTTTCTACTTCTCTCCTTAGTGATTGCATCTTTTGTAATTGTGGCTATTACCCACCTCACTACACTAGCTGCCCCTTTAACAATGGTTGTTTATGATTTTAGTGAAGGTACTTTTGAAATTCTATCTTGTAGTCAAGATTTCCATTTTTTCTTTTTCTTTCTTTTGAAACAGGGTTTCTCTGTGTAGTGCTGTCTGTCCTGGGACTCATGTTGTAGACCAGGCTGGCCTTGAACTCACAGAGATCCTCCTGCCTCTGCCTCCCAAGTTCTGGGATTAATGGTGTGTGCCACCACCACCCTTTTTCTTAATTTTAAAATAAAACTTGCATTTTAGATATCTTTAATAGGGCTATATTTTATGGGATATTTTATGGGTAATGCCCATGCTACCACCACCCATTCACCATGTCCGAGGGAGGGGCTGTGGATCAAAAAATAGAGACAAGAGACAGAGGGTCATTCGCCTCAGGAGAATACTGAATGCCATTTATTGAAGGAGGGAGGAGGTCTTAAATACAGGCTTACAGCACAATGGGAGAACCCCCGAGGGCAGAAGTTCGCTACCTATGTTTTACAATCTTGCATCTAAGCTGTTAACGCCCAATATGCAGGATACACAAACAAGGAACTTCCCTTAAGCATTCAGGAGGGTGGAAACCAGCAGGGAATTAGCATAGGGAGGATGTCAAGGTCAAGGTCAGCAAGCAAGGCAACAGCTACCCAAAACGGGGCCAGGGCCCTACAATACTCTATTAAACTGCTCTGTCATGTAAAATTTTATTGATAAATATTACTATTTATTGTGTTTGTTCAATATAATTCATGGTAGATTATTTTCAGATATGTTTTGTAATTTTTCTTTCTTGGGCTCATTTTTAAAGAGATTTGATCCAGAGATTTGATCTTGTACAGCCTGGTTTAGGGGTAACTTTAAAAGGTTTTACATTCTTCTTTGATGTGTCATAGGAATTTAACTAGCATAGATTAATTAGTATGTTAATTTCCCAGTTTGAAAGACTTCAATAATATAAATGTGAACTCTATCATCATGAGAGCCAAAGGCATATGGTTTTATATTTTTGAAAGATACTTTCTAACCACAACTCAGCCTAAAGTAAACTGAAGTTTTTATTGGATGAGTGGAAACTTGGTTGAGTCTTACTCAGATACGATTTTAGGAAGAACTCCTTTGCATGGGCATAAACACCCAAGTCCTTTCATTGCAGAGGCCAGTAAACCACAGTACCTGCCTTGGTTTCCTGTTCTGTTTTAGTTTGAGAACCTTGAATATTTCCCATATTTTCACTTATGACAATATAGTCATCCCTCAGCATCTGTGGAAGATTAATTCCTGAAACACACACACACACACACACACACACACGCACACGCACACGCACACACACACGCACACGCACACGCACACACACACGCACACGCACACGCACACTCACCACATAATTCTCCTATGTATTTTAAGCTATCTGTAGATAAAATACCCAATACAACATAAATACTATGCAAATAGATGCCATACTGTGTTTTTTTAGGAAATTATAACAAGAAAAAAGAATCATGTGCATTCTCTGTCCAGATGCAATCATAGTAATGCATGCAATGGTCACCACAGAGCACACAATCTACAGATGTGGTTAATAGACCAAAAACAAAATAATAATAAGAGCTAGGCTGAAATATAGATTTGTGATCGAGAGCTTCCCTAGCAAGCTCATGTCCCTGGGGCTGATACTTAGTACTGCAATGCTCTTCCTCCTCCCTCTAATAATAGTAATAATAACAACAACCATGGTAATAATAAGCAGCTAATGCTTAAATAGAATATGTACCATGGGCTGGGTATGTTTCTAAACATTTTACACTTAGTGATTATATAACTCCCTACACACTATGTATGGTGTTTTGAGCAAGAAATGTCCCCCAAAGGCTCATGTATTTGAACACCTCGCCTCCAGTTGGTGGCACTGTTTGAAGAGGTTATGGACCATTTAGGATGAGAAGCCTGTTGGAGGAAGTTTGTCACCAGGGATGGGTTCTGAGACTATTTAGCCTTGTCCCACTTCCAGTTGGCTTTCTCCGCTTTCTGCTTGTGGACAGAGATGTGAGCTCCCAGTTTAGTGCTTCTGCAGTCAGGCCTGCCTGTGGCCATGCTGTCCTTGTCATTCTGTGCTCTGTGTTTGGACCTGCAAGTCAGCATCAACTCTTCATTCCACAAGCTGATTTTCCTTATGGTATTTTGTCACAACAGAAAAGCAACCAATATACTATGTAACAGTATGTTCCCAACTTATAGATAGGGAAACTGAGCCACAGCCAAAATTAATTAACAGACACAATATTACACAGCTGTTAAATGGCAGATTAGGGATTCAAATGCAGGCCCTGTGACTTTAGGATCCATGTTTTAATCATAAAACAACAATAATACCATCTCTGGCCAGGCTTGGTGGTACCTGCATGTAATCCCAGTACTTGAGACTTAGGTAGGATCTTGAATTGTAGGCCAGCCTGGGTTACACAGTAAGATACCAATCCAAAGAAAGAAAGAAAAAAAGAAAAAAGAAAGGAAGGAAGGAAGGAAGGAAGGAAGGAAGGAAGGAAGGAAGGAAGAAGGAAGCAAGGAAAGGAGGGAGGGAGAGAGAGAGAGAGACTGTCTCCTGCCTCTCAAGTACACAAGTTCACAAAATTTGACACAGGCTATTCCTATGTAGCCTAGGCAGACCATAAATGTATAATCTTCCCGCCCCAGCGTCCAGAGTCCTGGGGTACCGTCTTGAGCCATCATACTCACTTCACTTAGAGGTTTAAAGTAACATTTTTCCAACCTAAAAGATGGTGCGCTCACTTGTCTCCTTGGGGAGGCAGGCAATGTGCATCGTCACGGCAGGTGTGGAAGTCAGAGGACAGCTTGCAGGAATTGTTCTCTCTCCCACCATGTGGATCTTGGAGATCCAGCTCAAGTCATCAGGCTTAGCAGCAGCCATCTTTATCCAGTGAGGCGTCTTGTTGGCCCGGCATTGCTTACATCATGAGAGTGGAATTGTCAGGATAATTCCCCTATCGTACTGCCAGAAAAAGAAAAGCAAGTCGTAATAGTATCGTCATTACAATCTAATATTTCTGACATTTCACCTTATCCTGTTACTCAAAGAAATGCAATAAAAGGACTGGAGAGATGACCCAGTGGTTCATAGCGTTTGCTGCTCTTGTAGGGCACCAGAGTTTGGTTCTGCATGCCAGTGTCAGGTGGCGTCGCTGGAGCTACTGTCCTCTTCTGAGCTCCATAGGCACCTGCACTCACGTGCATATACAGACACATAATTTTAAAAGTATTGTTCAGTCTTAAAAAGAGACAATAACAATGCATGTTTATTACAACACTCCATGATCCCTCCTCCACATGTTTAAGTGACACTCACATACCAAAGTTCATAAAAACAAATGTGGAAATTTCTAGCATGAAGAGTGGAAAGGAATGAGCATTGGGATGTTAGAAAAGGTTTAGTATAAAATGAACCAGTCCTGTAGCCCAGTTGTCCTCATGGGAGGTCTGCAAAGGACAATCCAAACAGACCTGGGGACTTAGATATAAAATGCTTGGCCTCAGCCCAGTTCTACTAATCAAAAACCCTGGGGGTGGAGTCCCCAATCTATGGGTATCCTTTTAAGTAATTCTGATGCACTCTACTACTTGAGAACCATTGCTAGCATCTATTTAGGATTTAATTTATTGCAAATACCAATGTCCTTTATGGAGTGGGATGTTTTTCACAGGACCACGGTAAGTCTCCACGCATCATAAACCATTAAGCCATAAGCTGACGTTTATTGTTTCCCAGTGAAATCAGGGAAGTTAGCTCCCCTTTCAATTTAGGTTCCTATAGGTTATACCATAGAATGCAAATGTTTGTATAGGTTTGCCCCCACCCCCCTTATAAAACATGGAATCCTTGTCATTAAATTTAGCAGGGAAGTAAAGAGCTTGGAAAACAATCCTCCTTTTTGTGTAAAAAGTATAAAATTTGTTGCCTCTTGTCTCTTTTGCCTTTCTGTGCAGTGATCAGGTGCTTGGAGCTTTTACAGCAGATCAAAGACACAGTCCAAGCTTATGACTTTACTATCCTAAGTCTTGACTGAAGGTAAGGTAACGTGCAAGCTGCTTCTACAGTTTAACCATGTCTTAGCCAAGTGTCGTTATTGTTTCTCCAACAGTTACGTCTAATGCCGACATGTAAACCTTTTTGTGATGTTGTTTCTTCCTGCAAACTATTCATTGATCATCGCTTGCCAGGTCCTGTGCTAGATGCTGGGAATCCAGCTAAGACTGAGACTGACGCAGGCCCTGTCAACACAGAAGCTGGAGGTTGGTGGCGAGGTAGACAAGAGCACAGGCAATTACAATACAGCATGATAGGTGTTATGATAGGTGGAATAAAGGGTGCCACTGGAACTGTTCTCAATAAAAACGCAACCTAACTGCTGTCTGAGTGATTTATTGCTCCTGATTGTAAAATATGCTTGCAAGATAGAAGCTCACGCCTACTCATCCTTCAGAAGGCACCTCAGGTTGTCATGTCCTCACGTTCTCCAGTGAGTCTCCTCCCCACCCCACTCCCCTGCCCCCAACACATGAGATTAGAGTCCCTTCCATGGGCATCCATCAAATGCTGCGTGCCTCTATTACAGTTCTGCTCACCCCGCATTCCTATGGTCTGTTCAAATGTCTATCACTCTGATATACTCTCAGCTCTTGGCGAACAAGGACTCTATGTTATTTGTCTTTGTGATTTTAACATAAGGCTTAACATCAATACTTTTTTTATATTCTTTTATTGCATGATTGAAGCTTACCTTTCCGCTATGGATCACTGTTATATGCTTTATCACCTTGGGAAAAAAATGTGTGTGTGTGTGGTTTTTTTTTTATTGATCTTTTCATTGCTAGGAACATGAGCTCATTGTAAGTGCTTCTTCCGAATAGTCATGCTTATATGGAACATATGCACCTTAATGTTACCCCACAGTTAGGATTAGCAGAGAAGAGAAACCCATTTCTATGTGAATGCCACCCGTACATCATTGCCACCTCCCTGAGTGATGTGTTGACCTGGTTAGTATCTCTCCATTGCTCTCCTATTCCTCCCAAACCTGTCTTTGCGGGGCAGGAAAGGGAGCTTAAGCTGTAACTCTGACTAAATCTGAGTTAAGGAAGGTGTACAATGCTATTTCCCACCCAACATGCTGCTTTGTCCAGAACAGTTTCTTAGATGTAAAAGGTAGGGAAGAGTTGGCCAACAAATAGTGAGAATGGTACATGAAGTACAAGAATTTTGATTTGACACAGCAAAAAAAAATTATATAATGGTTCATTTTATATATGAATATAAATACACAGTTAGACTTATGTGTGTACACATGAACACACACATACTTGTTTTTTCAAAATATTTATTCTTTAAATCCTTACTATGGGTGAGACTTACTTATCTCATCTGTTCTTTTCTACTCAATTACAAACTTTGGTGGGGGAAGGTTAGGCTTGTGAGAATGTCACTTCTAATCTAAGAATGTGAAAAGGCCAGATAATTTGCAAAATCACAGTTAATTTTTCTGTTGTATTAATGTCAGGTCCTGAAGAAACCAGGGACAATTCTCCCTCAGAACCTGTGGCTCCTCCCAGCAATTCTCACCCCACCCCTCCCTCCTGGGGGCCGGGGCTTCCCCTCCCCCAGCCTCTCTTTCCTATATAATCCAGCCAGGTTTGGTCATGTGCTGTTGGTCTTCTGGCTTGCTCCTGGCCTCTTGGTCCTGGACTTCAGTCTTGGTTAGGGGTTTTATTGCTGTGAAGGTACACCATGACCACAGCAACTCTTATAAAGGAAACATTTCATTGAGGTGGTGCCTTACAGTTCTGAGGTTCAGTGCAGTATCATCATAGCGGGGAGCATGGCAGCATGAAGGCAGACATGGTGCTGGCTACATCTTGATCAGAAGGCTACAGGATGTTGACTGAGACACTGGGCGGGATCTTGAGCATAGGAAACCTCAAAGCCCGCCCCCACAGTGACACACTTTCTCCAACAAGGCCATACCCACTACAACAAAGTCACGCCTCCTAATAGTGCCACTCCCTATGAGATCATGGGATTGTGGGGGCCAGTTACATTCAAACCACCACAGCTTCTCTCTTCTCTTTTCTCTCTTCCCTCTTGTTCCCTTTCTCTCCTCTCATGGCCCAGACCATTGGCCATGTTCAGTCTGAACCCTTCCAGATGCTTCTGGCAGTAGCAATCATGTCCTCATTTTTTATTCAGTTAGCATAGGGTCTCTCTGTAGAGTCAGGCTGACATTGAACTCATGATCCCTGTGCTTCGGCTTCCGAATTCTGGGATTATAGGACTGCACCACCGTGTCTAGCCTATAAATTGTTTGAAGCCATCATTAAACCAAAGTTTCCAGACAACTGACTGAATTTAACTGATAAATGGTTCTGAGAGATGAGACACACATTGTGTTAACTCTGGCAGAAACGAGAGAGAGAGAGGAAGAGAGGTGGGCAGACCATGAAAGAGGCCATGAGGAAGGAGTCTCGTGTACGTCAGGCAAGAAGTCTACAGTGAGCTACACCTTCCACAGTTCTTGTTTTCACTTTTTTTTTTTTTTTTTTATTTTGAGACAGGGTCTTGCCAAGTGGTTCCTGCCGGCTTTGAACTCATTATATGGCAAAAGCTGGCTTTGAACTTTCCTGAGTAGCTGGGATTGCACTCCTATAGCACCAGGCCCAGCTATAACAAACTTTTAAAAGCAGAGGTTAGACTCTCTGGCAAATCCAGATGTGAGAGGACTGTGTAGCACATGTCCAGCTGTGTTCCCACGAGTGAGATTCGGGAGTTCAGAAGGAAAAACTGATCACGAAGACGGAGGTGAGCCAATCACCTTAAGAAGATGGACGTTGTGGTGGGAGGATCTGGGGAGCCTTGCTTCTGCCCAAGCCCCCACAACTGATACAAAACAGAATTCAGCTGCTGCATTGGAAGAGATTGGACCCCCAACCCCCCCAATTCCCCATCCCTCACCCCTTCCTCCCCTCCCCTCTCAACACACATATATGCACATGCACACTCTAGACTTGGACTTGGAGAACTATAGTGGCCAAGAACAGGTTCCCCTTTTTTTGTTTTTTAAATAAAATAAGACTGGAATAAAGCCTCACTTGTCTGTGGGTGCTTTCCTGCCCTGGCCTCACAACTGAGAAGTTGGAATAGGAGCAGAAGCAGAAGGCCCATCCTGAAGAAGTCCAAGTGAACAGAGAACAGCAACCCTATGCTCAAGACACCCCGCAGCCCTCACAAGCCTCAAATCCACTTGTCGGTTTCTCCGGCGGATGAGTCAGCAGTGGAGAGCAATCCCACTGCATCGCTCTGTGTGATGGGGAGTGCCATGGCTAAGCGCCATCTTGCAAATGAACCTGGCATTTAGAACTGAGCTACACTGAGGCCCTAATGCAGGAAACAGCCAGAAGTCAGGGAGCTTAGATCTAACTTGTCACAGGGTGAGAGACAGTCCTGGGAGCAAGAGGGCCTGAAGCTGAGAAGCCAAAGGGTGAGGATGACAGAGGGTTGGCTCAGGCAGACACAGCTTAGAGAAAGTGACTCCACCCTTGGTGCCTGGGAGCTGATCTCCTTGACAAGAGAATAACTCGAGTTTGATAGCTCTGAACCAGAGGTCAGAAGGTGGATCACACCTCTGAAGTTACCTGTCTACCACTCAGTGCTGGATAAGTCCTAGGACTTTGACGTTTCAGTGAACACCTGACCTCCACAGCTGCATCCCTCCAGCAGGGTGGTTAATTCTTAGAATGTCTTCCAAGACAGGTCCCCTGTTCATCTTTCAGTGCTGCGGTTGCTTCCCGTACTCCCAACACACTTGGGAGACACCCCACCCACATCATTAGTTAGTTCAGGGGGTACCACCTGGGATGCTTTGGAAGCAGGAGAGAACCTGTCCAGCCCACAGACTGCAAAGCTGGCCCCAGAGGCTCCCAGTACACAAAGAAGAGAAGACATAGGAATGAGCATCGTTATGGCTGGTGGTGGATGCTTGCTTGTCTGGTAACGGTTTCATGCTAGTGTTGAGCAGCATAAAACCAGCGGGGAGAGCAGAGGGCACAAGTTCACCCAACCCTGTCCCCTGTCCACGTATATGATTGACAGTCTTGCATTCTTTTTTTGAGTTTTTTGCTAACATATATGAGCGATATACAATGGACTCTCATGTTTATATAGTGTTTTGACTGTGTTCAGCACATACTATCCTTTCTTGCTCTCCCCACATTCCTGCTGATCTACTTCCTCTTTCCAACTGGTCTTCTATTTCCATGTCTATCTGTCTGTCTGTATCTACGTTTGCTTTGTCAGCCAGTGAGTTTAATGAGGGTTATTGGCAGTAGTATTGATGACTGACCAGTGGCCTCACTCCTGAAGAAAATGCCTCCTCTCCTCCAGCAATCTCCGTGCATTTTACTTTCCAATTTCTTGTTAAAACACTCTTGGACTTTTCACTGGGAGACAGCCATCATTGGAAGAGTCAGATCACAGAGTATAAGCCACTCAAATAAATCCTGTGTGTGTGTGTGTGTGTTCACTGTTTTTCTAGTATTACTGTGTCCATTTCAGAAATGGTTGCTTGCTGTGGAATGGTCTGTATGTCAAATTGCTCTGACTGGTCAATAAATAAAACCCTGACTGGTCAGTGGCCAGACAGGAAGTATAGGCGGGACTAACAGAGAGGAGAATTGAGAGAACAGGAAGGTGGGGGGAGTCACTGCCAGCCGCCGCCATGACAAGCAGCATGTGAAGACGCCAGTAAGCCACGAGCCACATGGCAAGGTATAGATTTATAGAAATGGATTAATTTAAGATATAAGAACTAGATAGCTAGAAGCCTGAGCCATTAGGCCAAACGGTTTAAATAATATAAGTCTGTGTGTTTACTCCATTGGGTCTGAGCGGCTGTGGGACTGGCGGGTGACAGAGATTTGTCCTGACTGTGGGCCAGGCAGGAAAACTCTAGCTACAGTTGCTTACTAATTGTCTTGATAAAAATCAGAAAGTCGTGTCCTTAGGCAATTGTGGTTTAGCTACCTATTGCAAAACAAACAAACAAAAAAGGTATATCTGATATGTCAAGCCAAAATGTGTCCAGCAGCCCTGTAGAGTTAAGTGATTAGGGCATCATAAGTGAGTTTGTTGAATAGGACACTTACATTCTTGTAGTAACACTCCCATGACACTGCTGACCTCACACAGCCTCTCTAGACCATGAACTGAGGTCACTACCCACATTGATTCTTCTAATTTTGCTTGGTCAGGGAATTGGTGGTGGTGTCTCCTAGGATGGGCTCAGATCGTATTATTTGTACTGCAGATGAATGACCTTAAAGAGATTGCTACTGAAAAGTGTGTGGAAGATGGCTTACTCCAAGAATAACAGGTTATCTCCTTCCCAAGTCGACTCAGTGCTGCTAAATAGTCTCCTGGTGGCAGAGGTCACTTGAAGCTTTGGCTCAACAACAGAATTCCTCTCATCAAGGGTGATGGAATGATGTCCAGGGAGTATCCCATCTGTCTGTTGTTGCTAACACTCCTAGATTTCCTAATGTGCATCCTAACAACGGTGTGGTGATGGGAACGGACCCCACTAGGCCATTTGGCAGCAAGTTGCCGATACTGGACCTCTGTCACACAGGCAGCATTGGAGTTTACTCAGACACCTATTGTGAAATTCTTTTCTTGTTCATCATGCCCATACTGTCATTGTAACTGCATACTTGGTGAATTTCATAAATTGCTATACATTCTGATTTGCTACTGATGAAAGAACTCATATTATGGGGGCAGCGGGAGTGACAGAATGTGCTAATGCCTGCAGAATTTCTTTGTCTTATGATATATCCATCAACTGTCAGAAAACAATAACCTGACAAAGTTGGCTTATGATTCTGTGGCATGTTGTGAAGTAGCGACCACGTATGATGTTTTCCCCACAGATGAACAAGTGATTAGGTTTGAGGACCATCTTGAAACTCCTCCCAATGCCAGTGGTCTTAGGCAATGTTCTATTGCTGTGAAGAGACACCATGACCATGACAACTCGTATAAAGGAAAACATTTAATTGGGGCTCACTTACTGTTTCAGAGTTAGTCCATTACCAGCATGGCAGGAAGCATGGTGGCGTGCAGGCAGACATGGTGCTGGAGAAGGAGCTGAGAGTTCATGTCTGGATTTGTAGGCAGCAGTAAGAGAGATAGCCACTAGGCCTGGCTTGGGCTACTCAAAGCCCACCCCCAGTGACACACTTCCTCCAACAAGGCCACACCTCCTAATCCTTTCAAGTAGCACCACTCCCTAAGCATTCAAATCTATGACCCATTCCTATTCAAACCACCACACCATCTAATGACCCTTTGTACGATCCTGACTTCTGCTCTCTCAACTCTAGATACTTGGGGTTTAGAAGATGAGGAATGCTTAATGATGTAGCACATGTCCGTAATCCCAGCATTTGGGAGACTGAGGCAGGAGGATGTCCAGCTCAAAAAACAGTCTGAAGGATGTAGCCAGACCTGTCTCAAGTAAAACAATCATATACCAGCAGCGTGTAACAGTGATGAGCACAGCATCTCCCAGGAAGTGAGTGAAAGAGGCTATGTTAAGTGGTCAAACTATGGATTGAAGTGGACATTAGACATTTCTTTGTCCATTAAGCCTCTGCCTGCATACCATCCAGGCTTGGCCAATCAGATTTGCATTTGAATCTTAACTGACCCACGCAAAAGGGAAAAGGTGACTAACTCTCCTCTTAGCTGTGTGTTTGTGGAACACAGTCCATGCATCTGCGCTAGGGTCAGCAGAAGCATCCTCACCACATATGGGCGTGGCCTCCTTGGGGTTCCTACTGTTTGGTTGCCCTGGACGCCTTTCCTTCCTTCCTTCCTTCCTTCCTTCCTTCCTTCCTTCCTTCCTTCCTTCCTTCCTTCCTTCCTTCCCTCCCTCCCTCCCTCCCTCCCTCCCTCCCTCCCT
>CABHPR010125556.1:34893-45714 GCA_902168415.1 Peromyscus melanophrys
CTCTCTCTCTCTCTCTCTCTCTCTCTCTCTCTCTCTCTCTTTCTTTCACAGCCTAGTTCTCAGTTTTCTTGTTGGTTCTGTGAGCTACTTGATATACTGCCAATATATTCTAAATGCCAATTTGTGTTAAAATAAGTCTATTTCCTGTGATTAAGAACTGTGTCCTGTGTGTTGCTTGGTTCAAAGTGCTTTGCACTTAGTTACTTTCGAAGGAAGTTGTGGAACGAGTCCGTGCCAATCATATTTTGTGTTTTGCGCAAATGTATTTTTCTGTGGGAACGTATCCCTAATTTTTTTTCTCACATAAGGCAAGAAAATCTATTGTATGCAATTTTAATTCAAGTTTTCTGGAATATACATGATAGAAGAAAATGGTAACTAAACTTTGCAAAGCATCAGGAAGCCAGCGGGGGGTGGGAAGTGGGGGATGGGCGCTTGGGCAGGATCACATGCTTCTCGGGGAAGCAAACAGAGGCCTGAAATCCCTAACCATATCCTAAGCCAAATCCCTCCTAAGGGAAGGTCAGACTCTGGTTCAGCCTGGTGTTTGTTCACTGAGCCTTATCCACAGTGAAACTCAGGCGGCAAGCCTCCCACAGGCTTTACCGGCCCACAACGGCTTAGCTCAAGCCTCGGGAGAGGTTGTGCTGAGAAGGCTAACACCGGCTGTTGGCGCAGGATTTGAGGCTTGAACGTTGCCTGTCCTCTGGAGTCGGGAACAATGCGCACGGTTTCTAGTACTTTATGTCCTTTCGTCTTCCTTTTTTTTTTTTTTTTTTCTTTTCTCGTGGGATTTATTATTATTATTTTCCTTCCTCTTCTATAGCATATTAGAATCATATATTTAAAAGTTTTGCTGGATGTGATGGTGCGCACTTGTAATCCCAGCACCTGGGAGGTAGAGGCGGGAAGACCAGTAGTTGATGACCTACATGAGCCACATAGGAAGTATTAGACCAGCCTGCACTACATGAGACCCTTTCTCAAAAAAGCAAAATGACAACAAAACTTGCTTCCCCCGCCCCCATTTTTTTTTTTTTGTTTGTTTGTTTTTGTTTTTCAAGACAGGGTTTCTCTGTGTAGTCCTCAATCTCGCTCTCTAGACCAGGCTGACCTCGAACTCACAGAGATCCGCCTGGCTCTGCCTCCTGAGTGCTGGGATTAAAGGCGTGCGCCGCCGCCGCCAGTCTGCTGTAGGTCCCTTTTGAGTGCTGAATGCTTCCTGCATCCAGGCTGAGTTTGCAGCATTTTATTGTATTTACTTATGAAACGATTTGTCTCTGATAATATCATATCAAATATCAAATTTAGCTCCCTAATATTTTTATACATTTTTGTTGTTGTTGTTCTGTTCGTTTGAAACAGGGTCTCCCTATATAGGCTATCCAGGAACTCTCGATGTAGACCAGGCTGGCCTCAAACTCGTAGAGATCCGCCTGCGTCTGTTTTCTGAGTGCTGAAATAAAGGCGTGCTGCCACCACGCCCGGCTTACTTTTTAAATTACGTTTGTGTATTTCTTTGGGGGAGAGTTGCAGCGTTCATACCACGGCTTGAGTGCAGATGTCAGAGGACGGCTTTCGGGAGTTGGTTCTTTCTTCCACTATGTGTGTTCATGAAATCAAAATCAGGTGATCGTCTTGGCAGCAAGCACCTTTAGCCACTGAAGCATCTTACTAGCCTGCAACTGGCTTTTTAATAGAAACATATAGATGTAACTGTATTTGCTGATAGTGCAATGTAAAAAAGATCCTCAAAGTAGATCTAAATGTTCAAATGTTTATTTCTGAAATTAATTGATTGCAATTGAAAATACAGTTATTGGATGAAACTTTGAAAATGTCAAAGGAATAAAGGTGTTCCATGTAATTACACGGGACTGTTACATTATTATCTACCCACAATTCATCTGCCACTCTTCACTGTCCTTATCATTTGGTCTTTAGAGTGGTAATCCAGGGACCGAGGAGATGGTTCCGTGGGTGAAGTGCTTGCTGTGTGAGCGGGAGGACCTGAGTTCAAATCTCCAGCACCCGAATAATAAAACCAGAGGTGATAGTGTGTCCGTAAGCCAGGGTTCTTCAGTGAGATGGGAGGTGGAGGCAGAGGAATTCCACAGAAGGTCACTGGCCAGCCAGCATAAAACAAGGGGAAAAGCAAGTAGCAAGTGTGTCCTCTGACCTCCACACACACTGCGGCATGCACCTGCAGGAAGGAATGGCGGTATATAAATGCTTCTGAACGACGTCTAGGAAACGTTCCATCTCGCATGCGTGGAACACTCACGTGCATTTCCCTGTCATGTGGTTCTCAGGTGTTATGTTGTAGAATGACATTCTACAGCTCTGTAATTGTTTAGCCATTAAAGCATTCTTGATTTCCATATCGGTGGATTCTGTGCCTTGCTACAATGGAAACAACTTCTAAAGATACAATAAACTGGTGTTTACTTTCTTAGAAAACAGCTCTACCGGTGACTTTCAAAGCCACAGGAAAGCTTCTCGACATTACCAGTGTCAATGCCTGCTCGATTGTGTGAGTATCTTGTCTTCCTTTGGTTGATTTAGCCTTTAACAGTCCTCCAACAACCAGGTCTAGGGGCTCATAACATGCGTAGGCTCAAACCTCTTTTTTGGATAGGCATAGTGGCAACACCTCGAATCCTAGCACTTTAGAGGCTGAGACAGGAGGATCAGAAATTCGAGGCCACCCATGCAGATACAGTCCAGGGCCAGTCTCATAAAAAATAAAGTGTGGTGACGGGGAGATTGAGTATGGGCTTTGTATGTGTGTGACCCTGGGTTCAACCCCCAATATGGAAGAGAATGGGGTGGAGCCATTAATTTATTTTTAAAATTAGATATATTTATTTAATGGAGTGGGGTATGCGTGTGTCATGGTATGCATGTGGAGGTCTGAGGAACTGCTCTCCCATATGGGACTCAGGTCATCAGACTTGGCAGTAAATGCCTTTTGTTCACCGAGCCTGATCACTGGCTCTGTTTTATCTTTTATGGTTTGGTATCTTATTGACCATGGGCTCTTACCTCCATGAAAGCAGGGTAATGCCTGTCTGTCTGTCTGTTGCTGTATTTCTAGTACTTAGCACAGTTTCCCTGGCAAATACTATATTTTTGACGAGTTTGCAAAAGAATGGTTTGGTTACTAATCAGTTTAACGCTTTCCATTTTCTGAGGGATCTAGGACTACATGACACACCTCTTGAAACACAGCCCCTTGAGTTTTGACTTCCGCCTTCCTCAGAGCCTAGACGTATCCCTAGCATTCTCCCAGCTCCAACATGCAAACTCCAGGCCATTTTATTTGCTTCCAAAGCCAATTTTTCATTGATCGGGGAGGTCATTCCCAGCCCACCTGTCCCATTTTCTAGCCTCCACATTGCCACCTTCTCAGTGAATTCCCACACTCATCAGGCTTAACATCTTTGCACCCTGCCTCTGGCAGAAATTTCAAGGCTTTCCCAAATTTCACATCAACACTTTAGTCTCAGTTCTGTGTCTATACAATCTCATGGCTTTCATTTCTACTCTGTAGCAGCAATCCACTTGGACTGATCTCAAGGGTTTTGTGCCTACCTCAAATTAACTGACGTTCCTCTGACTTTATGTGTCTGTCTTTTCCACTTGCCTCTTAACCTCTGAGCCTACAGTTCTCTCATTCTTACTTCCACTGACCTCCGCAGACCGTTTCAGTGGTCTCCTTCTACCCCTTGACTCTTCTCTCTTTCGTGAGTACCAGTTCTCTCTCAGCTGTGTCTTTACCATCCAGTTCAGACCCATGAGTCTCTCTCTTCTGTCACTCTCTACCAATGACCTCCACACACCCCACCTTCTCAATGCTTCTCCCACCCCTGGAGTTACATTCTGGATCTATCTGTTCACCTGACCTTTATACTCTTTCACTCAACCCCACAAGGAGTTGTATTGGTTTTAAAAAAAAAAAGTCACAAAAAGCACAGGAATTGGAAGCTCTATAAATGTGGGGATCCAATGTTAGCATGTTCTTTTTAAGCCTCTGCCCTCACCTTTAGAAAATGGCTCTGTTTCTTTTTTATAGAGAAAATAAAGGCTATCAGAAAGGGACTTTGCTCAAGCACCCCTTCCCTCGGCAGTACAAAATGTCTGCTTCCACTCCCATCTCTGACTTTCTCCTTTGTCTTCCTTGAAGTTCATGTGGATTTGCATTGGCAACTCACCTTCTGTCTCTCCAGGGCTTGTCGTCTAAATTATTTCCTTTCTTTTTGGTTCTTGTGCTTGGCCTAGAACTGGAATCCAGTCATACCCACTTAAGATGTGAAATGCCAAAATGCCCTCTCTGGCTCTCACTGTACGCTGTCTGCCTTTTTATCGCCTTCCCCGTCTTCACAGGCAAGCTTCAAGTCTCCGTAATACTTCCTAACTGCTTATGCTTTCGCGTGTGAATGAGTGAATTTTTAGAAACAGGGTCTCGTGTATCCCAGGATGCACTTCAACCCATTGTGGAGCTAGCGATTGCTAGGATTACAGGGATGTGCCACACCGCATCTTGTTCATGGAGTGCTGAGATTGAGCCCAAGACTTCATGCATGCTATGGAAGCACTCTGTATCCCTAACCCCCAAACTTTCCTTCATTTTTAAAAGGTCTATCCACTTAACTACTTAACTCCTCGTGTGAAATGGACTCAGATCACCATCTTAACATTCAAAGTGCTTTTGCTACGGTTACTATTTTTGTTGTTGTTGTTTGAATTTCTAAAACCAATGGTCACTTTTCAGTATTTTTTCTCCCTGACTCTTTTGTGCTATATATATATATATATATATATATATGACTGCTCTTTGGAAACTCTATTCTTGGGTTATAATAATAATCTTTCTTTGGCCTCTCCTAATCTTCTTAGAACCCTGGTGAGATTTCTTGCCTGCTTTTTATTTATTGGTGTTCCTTAGGATTCCATCCAGGATCTTTTTTCTCTGACTAGATGTACTTCCCCTTAAATAGTATCTTCTGTGACCATGGCTGCAGCCATCTATATATCAATGACACTCAAATATAGTCTCGACTTGTTCTGAGGGGGTTAGGATTTAAAGTCAGCATGAAAGGCAAAAATAGAACAAGTTAAAATTATCCCTTGAAATCTTTAACATTCCCTGCAAGGCACTGAACGCCATCTTGGATATATACACCATCAATCAAGGAGTCCTGCACAGCCAGTCTTCCTCTGCTATTGGAACAGAAGGCTGTTGCTTTAGTCGAACGCCAGATGAAGTTGTTGGCTTGCACGTGGGGACCATGTTACAAGAAAAATATGTTATTGGGCTTTTCATCTTGCCAAATGCATAGCATATAGTTAATATAAGTAAGCATAAGAGATAACAGCAGTCCACTGTACATATTTTTAGCCTGACTTCTTTCATGGGCTCTAAACGCCAAACTGCCTATTGAATATCTTCTTTTGGATATTCCAGTCCAAATTGTTTTAATTATATTTTTTGAAAGCTGAAGAAATGAGATAACCCACATTCTACTTAGCAAAAGCACTTACTGTAATGATATAGCAATGTGACAAGGTTACAGCCCACATTCGTAGTCTTTTCAGATCATACTGACTGATGTCCTTGTTCCAGGGAGATGTCCTCTAACATGCTGCAGCTGACCACATCCCAGTCTGCCGGGCTGGATCCAAGGATGCTTTAAATTGGTAGACTTTTTAGGCCAAGCCTCACATCTGCCAGTAACCTCAGGCTAAATAGCTTTGTTGAGACAAGTGCAATTCATAAATATCTTGGAAAGCATTGCAGTTCTTTATTGGTCTTTTCAATGCTGAATTCCATCCACTGACTGTTACATCATTCTGTAGAGCATTTGCACTAGGATACCCTGAGCCGTCAGCCAAGTTAAACCCCAGCATTTCCTCAACGACCGGACTGAATCTCTGACTCTGACAAGCTGGGTGTGTGCTCTGTATATTGAGCAAACATCAGAGACAAGTTTATATGGCAATGCACTTTGCCTTCTCTTTATCACATACACCAAACAGTGTAAATAATTAAAGGCTCCATGGAAGAGAACAGTCAAGCATTACATAAAAAAAGCAACCCTCCTCAGCTGTGGACAGCTTTCTCCACTTTCAGCTGTCTCACAGCTTGTGTAGTTATAGTGGGGCTGGACAACTTTCACGGTACCCTCTTTCTTCTCTGTCGTCATTTATTATGCCTACATGGTTAGACTGTCTGTTTCTTCACTTGCTGAAGTCTACATCAAACTGGAATATTCTCTATGGCCAATTCCTGGTTGCAGAAAGTAGGGTACCTTGCATTTGGAATGTCTCATTGTTATATCCCACTGGCTATTACATACTTTAAAAAAAAATGGGTCTGGGGTTGTTATTGAAACATGGTCTTTTTGTGTAGTCCTGGTTGGTCAGATATTCATACCACACACTAGCCTGGCCTCAAACTTATCATAATCTTCTGGCCTCAGCCTCCCATGTGTTGGAATTACTGGTGTGAGCCACCATATCTATCTGGACCGTTAGTTACAGGACTGCACTGCAGTCTTTTCTTCCTGTAAAGTGGACCTCTATCTCTGAACTGCCCTTCCCTTTACAAAACAATGAAATACAATTTACAGTCAGATAAAATCGCCTTTATGTTGAAGAGCTATTCAATAAGGCTAAAATGATAGGCAGGTGGTTCTTCTGTTCCTGTTATATTCACTGTGGTCTTTGCAGTGTAATAGATAAACTTCTTTTCCAAAATAAAAATTAAACAAGATTAAAATTATTTGTGCCCACGTACAATCAGAATCAATTGTAATCTTTAAAAACTTATAGACAGCACGCTTCATTTTATAATAAAAAGTATCATATAGATGATAGTACATCGTGTCTTCTTAAGTCAACTAGTAAAAATGTAGCAGAAGGAAGGTGATCCGCCATCTCCTTATCTACAGGCAGTCAGTGTTCATCTCAAGTTCAAGGCCTGTCTGGGCTACAAGGTGAGTCACTGTGGGAAGAGAAAGAAAGAGAAGGGAGGTGAGGTGAGGGGGAGGGATGGAAGGGAAAGGGAGAGCAGGGGGGAATGGAGGGGAGGGTAAGGAAGAGACAGGAAGGAAAATATAAAAGGAAGGAGAAGAAACACAACCACATTAATGATTGTGTTATTCCATCACCTGTATTCATAAATTTGAAAATGTGTACTTTTTAGTCTCCAGAACCCTGCAAAAATGAAATTATCTCAGTGCTAGCTGGTTTTTACATCAACTTGACATGAGTTAAGAGTAATTTGAGAGGAGAAAAACTTGATTAGAAGATGCCTCCACAAGATCTGGCTGTAGGCAAGTCTGTAGGTATTTTCTTAATTAGAGATGGATGGAGGAGGGTCCTGCCCTTTGTGGGTGGGCCACCTCTGGGTTGGTTGTCTGGGTTCTTTAAGAAAGCAGGCTGAGCAAGCCACATTGACTAAGACAGTAAGCGGCATCCTTCTCTGGCCTCTGCATCCGCTCCTGCCTCCAGGTTCCTGCCCTGCTTGAGTTCCTGTCCTGAATTCCTTCAGTGATGGACTTTGTTGTAGAAGTGTCAGCCAGATAAGCCTTTTCCTTCCCAATTTGCTTTTGGTCATGGTGTTTCGTCACAGCAATAATAAACCTAGCTAAGACAATCACTACTTCCATTTCATAGAAATACACATCCCAAGGTTCAGATACGGTGACTGCCCCAAATTAACATCAAATATATGACGAGAGTGAAGCTTGCTCCAAAACTTCCTGACTCCAGGCTGTTGATCTTATGAAATGAGGCACATGAAGGGGCAAGTGCCTTATCATTGTTATTTATTTTGAGATGCTCAAAGGGAAGCATTGCCTCACTGCAACACTTGATTTGCTCCAAATTAAAATTACACAAAGGATTCTGGGGCTACAGGCTGAACTTCTCTTAAAGCACATCATTATAGCACACCAGTATCAATACATAATTCAATCCTGTAACCGCAATTAATTCCTACTTGGGGAAATATCGTGTACAAATATTAAAGAAAATAGATAATGATTGAACAAGAGTAACAAGTCCTTCTAAATGTAACAGTGTGCCCTGGGACGTACAAACTGATCTCATCTCATGCACTCATGGCATTTTCTTCTCCTGGGTGGTAAATGCAAACTCCTACAGGGGAGACATCTTGCAGTGACTAACTAGGGATTCTAACCAGGGCCCTGAGAGCACAGGGCAATTGAACCTACACTTTGCAGAGTTTATGAGAGCGGAGAAATCAGTGAGATTTGGATCAGCCAAATCAGCCAGCCTGGGTTACAGTATGAGACATTCCCCAACTCCCTCCCTCCAACCCCAAAGTAAACTAGGACTCTCTTCCAACCAATTCCAGATTGAAAAAAAATAAAAATAAAAAAGCACTCTGATATTACCAGATCATTGCTAGAATGAACCTTTCAAAACATTGAGTTCCTCTGGCAAATTTGAAAGCTAATTTATAGTTCTAAAATATCCCCAAATGCTTGAAAAAGAAAAATGTCCTTCAAAATAAAACCTAGACAATATTCACTAAATACTCTGATAAACTGTTCAAATTGGAAATTTCTCATATATGATATCCTACTTCAAACCAGACCCTCGAAAATGAGATCCTTGACCCAAATATAGTGGGCTTAACCTGATAATGTCAGCTTTTGGGAACTGAGGCAGGAGGATTGCTCTCACTCGTTTTTTGGCCATAGTGGGCTGGCTACATAGTGAGTTTCAAGTCAGCCTGGGCCAAAAAATCCAACAATAAAAGGCAGTAACAACAACCCAAAGAGTAAGAGCCTCAAAACCACGAACTCCAGTCCCATGGTGTGGCAGTTTGAATGCAGTGTGGGGTGAGGGGTGGGGGGTGGGGTTGCCCACAAGCTCATAGAGAATGGCACTGCTGGGGGTGTGGCTTTGTTGGAGTAGGCGTGGCCTGGTTGGAGGACGTGTGTCTCTGTGGATGCAGGCTTTGGGAGGGCTCAAGCCACGCCCAGCATTTCAGACCACTTCCTGTTGCCCAGGGATAAAGACGTAGCTCCTTGTCTAGCACCATGCCTGCTTGCCTGCTGCTGTGTCCTGCCTTGATGATAATGGACTGAACCTCTGAACTGTAAGACACCCAAGTAAACGTTGTCCTGTAGAAGAGTTGCTGCGGTCACGGTGTCTCTTCACAGCTATAGAAACCCTAACTAGGACACATGGCTGGTTCCGTTGGTTACAGTAGAGAGCCCGGAACTTGTGCTTCCAGACTAGACTAGATTCACACACTTGGCGCGACACTTGTTGATTTCTGAGTGCTGTGATTATTAGGTGTGTGCTGCCGCACCTGGTTTGCGGTATCATTTTCTTAATTAAAGACTTAATTTCTTTGTAGAAAAAAAAATGGCTTACAGAAAATTGAACAGTTAGCACGGAATTTCCACGTACCACAGACAGAATTTCACCAAAATGGATGAACCGATCTCGATATATCATTATTAACAGAAGTCCATAATTTACATTTGGGTTTATTCTTTGGGTTGTTTAGTTAGTTAGAACCGGTGCCCTTAGAATCTTTATCATGCTGTGTGCAAACACACAAACAAGCTAGAATCATTCTTCACCATTAATGGTACAAGGGGTTACAAAGAAGTGACCTGATGTACATCCTGCTTCTTTGTTTTTGGTAGGGGAATCATGACATTTAAAACTGGCTCTGGTATAGAAGCCAAGCTTGAGTTAACATGGTATAATGCATGGGAAGTATTCTAAAATTGTGACTATAATAGCATGGTAAATTAGTTACTCTGATTTTGCATGGGAAAGCTTCTGGTAACTTTTTAATTTTATTTTTAGAATGGGTCTGTGTAACCTTGGCTGATCTAGAACTTGCTGTGTAGCCCAGGTTGGCCTTGAACTCCTCCTGCCCGAACCATTACTTCACTGGATGCTGGGATTATAAGCATGAGTCACCATGCCTTGCAACTTCTTATATGTCAAAACAAAGGAACACATCAAATAGAAGCAGGTTAACGTATTCCGGGCTTTTAATCTTAACACTCAGAGGTGGATGTTGTAGTATCTGCAGTTCCAGGCTAGCCTGGATCCTGTCTAAAAAAAAAAAAAAATCCAAATGAATAATTTAAATTGGGGGCTACCAATTAATAACTGCTCAAAAATGTTAGTTTAAGTTCACTTTTACAATACCGTTTTCAAAAAGAATTTAAAAACTATTTTGTGCCAGGCGGTGGTGGTGAATACCTTTAATCCTAGCACTCTGGAGGCAGAGGCAGGTAGACCTCTTAAGTTTGAGGGCAACGTGGTCTACAGAGCAAATTCCAGACAGCCAGGACTACACAGAGAAACCCTGTCTTGAAAAAAAACAAACCAAAGCAACAACAACAACAACAACAACAACAACAAAACCCTCCAACAACAACAAAACCCTATTTTGCACGTGGCAAAATTTAACTGTTTTCTGACAAGCAAAATAGTGGTGTAATCATCAATCAAAAACAGAGTTCTAGCTTCCTTCCAAATTCTAAGCCTCCTTCTAGTTAGCACTTTCCCTCATCCCTTGCCACTGGCCACCGCTGATCTGTGTTCTGTCCATTTAAAACAAAGAACAAACAAAAGGCACACACACACACACACACACACACACACACACACACACACACACACACACACACACACAAACACACACACACACACACACACACACACACACACACACACACACACACACACACACACACACACACACACACACACACAGACACACACACACAGACACACACACACACAGACACACACACA
>CABHPR010125557.1:0-30596 GCA_902168415.1 Peromyscus melanophrys
ATATATAATATTGTGTGTGTGTGTGTGTGTGTGTGTGTGTGTGTGTGTGTGTGTGTGTGTAAAGCTCCTAATCAACTTATACTAAATTAAACAAATGGGAAATTATTCTAAGAAGAACCAATCTTATCCAACGAGCCTTTTGAGATGGTCACAGCACCACCTAGCCCTTCCACTAGTGCAAACAACAGAAAATAGCCAATCATGAATTATGTGTGGATGAGGTCACAGAGCCACCCCTTGCCCAAGCAAGGAAATTAACACCTGAGTCCCATCACAAACACAAGGAACTACAGTCTCTTAATGATACAAATGAGCTGGAAAGAGAATGCCAAACCAGGGAAGAGGCCACAGCCCCTTCCTTTCATCCTTGTGAAACTTCAGTAGAGAACCAGGTTGTACTGTGCTGAGACTTCTGTTCCACAGAATTTCTCTGTGTAGTCTTAGCTGTCCTAGAACTCACTCTGTAGACCAGGCTGGCCTCAAAATCATAGAGCTCCACCTGCCTCTACCTCCTGAGTGCTGGGTTTAAAGGCATGTGCCACCACCGCCCGGCTTCCATAGAATTTTTGATGACTTGATTTTGTCTTAAATGTGGTAGACTACTGGACAGCAGTAGAAAAGAAATACAAAATTACTTTATCAGTTCCTTTGAGTTGTGATTCTGATTCATGAAAAGAGACTAGATATGCAAAGACATTCATGGTGTATATTAATAATACCACTATCAGAGTTAAAACCCGTGTGTTTGATAGCTTTTAGTTTCATACAGTGCCAAGTGTGATATACAGTTTTGGGGTTTTGAAATGTCTTCCTCTTGAAGTACTTGCTATATGCCCCATGGGCTGAGTTCTAGGCACATTTTTCAGCAAAATACACCCTAGTCTTCATTTCACTTCCTACAGTTAGGAGAAAATATTTACTGTTTATGTTACACATACAGAAGTTTTCTCCTTCGCACACAGCAATCTGCAATGCTTAAAAATCTGTGAAGTTCTTGAACTGGTATTTCCATTTTTAGTTCAGAATCAGTAGACGACTCTTGAACCTTTAGAATGCAAAAGAAGCGAAGAACGTGCCAGAAATGTTTCAAAAAGATGACCTTTTCTGCTGGATGAACGTGTGCAGAGATTCTAGAATCCTCACCAAAAATAATACAGCGTGACAATGCCAGGAGTCAGAAGGCAGGCCTCGCTTTGTCCCTACACCCTTCACTTCCAGTCACGTGACTCTGGGACAGTCATGCGGTGGGAGGGGGGCTTGATCTCACTTACCTTCTGCATGAAGATTAAATAAACCTAACATATAAAATTGTTGAAAGGATTCCAGTCTTCTGCATAAAGACTGAATGTGTCCTAATAAACAGAATCAGCAAGACGATTTCAAAATAATAATAATAATAATGTATATTAAGGCCTTTATAAAGTCTGAAGTGCTAACTAAAATTAAAACATAAGCTAGCATTGCTGTTAAGAGGTTTCTGTTCTGTCCCCAGAAACAGTATATTCCACACGTCAATGAACTTGGAAGGAAATATTTTAAAGGAATAAAGCATTGGTTGGAGATGGCCCTTGGCTTACATTGTAAAATGTGTTCTATTGAAATGTTTTTACTAGAAAACAAATTACCCTAATCAGCCTCTTAAATAAAATTCAATTTCATAAATTATAATGTCTATATACTTTGTAAAATTTATGAATGGGGCACAGTTAAACTGCTTACTAAATTAAAGCAATTATTAAGTTAATTATTAAGTTAATTTTAATTGAGTTATTAGTATAATTAAGATTACTTGTATAAGAATGAATCTTGGTACAGGGAGTGTCTTTTTATTGTTTTTCTTCTTACTTTTCAGTTTAGTTTGGCCAGAGCTCAATAGGAACCCAAAATATTTTCTGTCACAATAGACATGGAGCTGGGAATATGGAATGATTTTAGAGAGTCTCTTAACATTCTTTTTCTTTTTTTTTTTCTGGTTTTCTGAGACAAGGTTTCGCTATATAACAGTCCTGGCTGTCCTAGAATTCACTCTGTAAACCAAGCTGGCCTTGAACTCACAGAGATCTGCCTGCCTCTGTCTCCTGAGTGCTTGGATTAAAGGTGTGTGTGACCACCACCTGGCGTGTCTTGACATTCTTGGGACATAAAATTAGCGTTAGAGAAAATTATCTACCTTTCTCCACTGCTCCGTATTCCTGAGGGGATTTACTGCTATGCCATTGCATTCTTCCAGGAAGTGTTTGTAGCACTCTCTATTTTATTTGGGATTTTTTTTTTCCAAGATAGGGTTTCTCTGTGTAGTCCTTTAATCCCAGCACTCAGGAGGAAGAGGCAGGCAGATCTGTAAGTTGGAGGCCAGACTGATGCACAGAGTGAGTTCCAGAACAGCCAGGGCTTTGTAGAAAGACCCTGTGTCAAAAAAAAAAAAAAAAAAAAAAAAAAAAGATGGTACTCATTTTAATGATTCTTACATCACACACACACACACACACACACACACACACACACACACACACACACACACACTATGTTGTCACTATGCAAGAGCATTTTCTCTATGAGCCTGTTAGATAAGGGCTTCAGGGATAGCTCTGGAAATGGCTGTTGGTTAACCACCGCAAGCTGCACCTCAGAAATCCGCAAGGGCCTTCTGCCTGATCTCTCCTGAGTTCTTAAAATGACCCTGTTATTCTAGGTGAAAGCCACTCATCCACCACCAGGATTCCACCTCATTCTCGGCAAGCCTTTCTTCCATATTTTCGCTCAGTGACACAGAATTATGATTTCCAAAAGACAGTGTTACAGCCAAAAGAAGTATTTTATTGTGATATTTGCCTCATTCTAGTTTAATAAAAGGTCTTTGCATCTTTAAAAAAATAATCCTTAAAACTAGAACAGTGTGATCAGATCACCATACCTTGGAGCTTCTTGTCCTCCAAACAGGCTAAAGTAAAAATCAAAGTAAATATAGCCCACAATGCTCACCTCCTATGAAAACATGTCAGGGGGCTCCTAAACCACTTCTCAATTACCATGTAACTAACACAGATTGGCTAGACTGCCTGGCGAGAGAGCTCTGTGGTTCCGCCTATCTCTACATTCCCTGCGGTAGAGTTACAGGCACAGGCTACCTTGTCCAGCTTTTTATATGGGTGCTGGGGACCCAAACCCAGCTCTTCACAATTGCATAGCAAGTCTTTTAGTCATCGAGACACTCCCTCAGCCATAGGATCCTTTTTTTGGGGGGGGGGTTTTCGAGACAGGGTTTCTCTGTGTAGCTTTGCACCTTTCCTGGAACTCACTTGGTAGCCCAGGCTGGCCTCGAACTCACAGAGATCCGCCTGCCTCTGCCTCCCGAGTGCTGGGATTAAAGGTGTGCGCCACCACCGCCCGGCAGGATCCTATTATTAATGCGTTGTTTTTTATCTGTTTTTTGATTACTTCAGGCAATATGCAAGTGGCACTGTCCTGTTTTCCTTCCTTTTGCTGAAATACCTAACCAAAAGCAACTTGGGAAGAACGGGATTTTTTTTTTTTAATTTTCCGGAGCTGAGGACTGAACCCAGGGCCTTGTGCTTGCTAGGCAAGCGCTCTACCACTGAGCTAAATCCCCAACCCCGGGATTTGTTTTTAATATTATGCTTCCAAGTGACAAGCTATCAGTGAAGTTAAGGCAGGAGATGAACCATGAACTAAAGCAGAAACCACAGAGGAGTGCTGCTTAACTATAACTCACACTCTGGAAATACTTTCAGCTAACGTTTCTATGCAGCGTAAGCCTACCTGCCTAGGTTTAGTGAGCTGGCCCATCCAAACCACCCATCAGTCAAGACAACTTGTAAGGAACGGTGTCATGGGCAAGTCTGATTTGGTCAATGACTCAATGAAGGCTCCTTTTCCCAAGTGACTCAAGGGTGTGAACAAGCACATACTCAGCGCTTCACACCACTCAAACATTGCTCCTTGCTGCCCTGGTCTACTCTGTGTTGGTGGAACTGTGTCCCAGTCCAAAAAAAAAAAAAAAAAAAAAAAAAAAATAGAAACTCAAGATTCAGCTTGAATAGCAGCACCTTCATGGAAGTTTGATAAAGCTAAAAGACAGGCTGGAAGCCGGGCGGTGGTGGCGCACGCCTTTAATCCCAGCACTCGGGAGGCAGAGGCAGGTGGATCTCTGTGAGTTCGAGGCCAGCCTGGTCTACAGAGCGAGATCCAGGAAAGGCGCAAAGCTACACAGAGAAACCCTGTCTCGAAAAACCAAAAAAAAAAAAAAAAAAAAAAAAAGGCTGGAGTGGGTTCCAGGTACTCACACCATAAGATTGTTTTGAGTTAATGGGAAAGTTAACACATATTCTAATGAGACCACTGTCCCTTTCCCGACAGACTGAAGCAGTTATCTACTACTGTATTCATCTTTCTGCTATCCATGTTATACTTATTATAATATTAAGGATGTTACAGAAATCAACCTTCATAAAGAACATAGCAAAATACAGATACATTTCCATCTGTAAATATAAAATGTGCCTATAAATGTACCTAACAACCTTTCACTGACTTCCACAAGCTTGTAAGATTTTACAAAAGCCTAACACCAGAAAGAAATGGTTAGAACTAAAACGGCTGTATTGTTAAATTGGTGACATTCTACAACACCGCCGCATGGGCTCCAACCAACATCAACACTCACTACAAGCCGAGGCTATAACTCAGCAACAATGTGCTTACCCAGCATCCACAAGATCCTGCATTTAATCCCCAATAATGAAAGAAATGTACGACAAAGCCATGGTAATTACTGAAGTGTGTTATTTCTGTGAGACTAGGCAAATACACCAGTGGAGCAGAACAGAGAACAATGTCACAAAATAAATAAGTAAAGGACATACCACTTTCACCATGCAGATTAAATGCTAGACAACGTCAAGTGTAGGCAGGAGTGCTGAGAAAAGGAGATGCTTTAGGTCAGCGACTGTGCAGCCTCCCAAAAAACTGGAAACAGTCAAACCTTGTGGCTCAGCAATTCAACTTCTGAGTATTTGCCCTACGCAAACTTGTTTCTCACACAGAAACTGCACAAAAAGACACATTAAAATATGCTTAATACAGTCTTTTGTAAACTTTTAAAAGTACGTTTGTTTGAGGGCTGTATGCATACCCATGGCATGGCACGTACATGAAGGTTAGAGGAAAACTTGCAGTTTGGTTCTCTCTTTCTACTCTGTGCTGCAAACCCAGATCATGAGTCTTAGCCACCAATGCCTTTTCCCACACAGCCATCTCACCAGCCCATTAATGCATCATTTTAATAATGACCAATTGTTGAGTAAAACATCAAAAAGAATAGTGTGAGTGCTAACAGTACCACAGATTTTGAATAAATTCTGCAAATAAAAACTTGTTATTTTAATGAGTTTAAGGATACATCATAGCTCAGCAGGTAAAGGTGCTTGCCACCAAGCCTAAAGAGCTACATTGGATCCCCAGGACCCACACAAAGAAGGAGAGAACTGACTTCCACTAATTGTCCTGACCTCTACATTATACCCTGGCACAAATGAGTCACACACACACACTGCTCCCCTCTTTCTGGAAAGATGAGCAGTCAACGCTGAGGCTTGGATCCACACGATGTGCGTTTCATTGATTCTTATCCTAGGGTCTGGGAACCCCAATGAAGCTTCTCCTATTGTAGAGGCAGAGTGTGGGGAGGCAAGTGAACAGCCTGTCTCTTTCTGTTCTCTGTTCTGCACTGATGGGGTCTCAGTCAGCGCTCCTGAACTCAAATAATGATGAAGTGAGTATTTGGGAACTCACTGCTAAGTTATGAATCAGGGTGCATCTTTACTCCTTCCACCACGTGATAAATGTCAAGGGCTAAGGTTTAAAAAAAAGAAAAAAAGAAACAGCATGGAGGCAGAAAATAGGATAGTGAATACATGCAGTAAAATAGTAACGTTTTTGAAATCTGGATGCAGGATATATGGAACTCCACTTTTAAAAAAACTTTTTATGAATCTGAAATTATTTTAAAATAAAATTCTAAAAGAAGATTCCTTAGATTGCAACTTGAAGCATGCTGTCAAAGGGATCATATAGGAAATGTGTCTAATTGACAAGTTTACCTAATTTCATACACAAATCAGGCACACTGCCAGCTAATTAGTTCAATTCTACCTTCCCACCACAAAATGTGATTGTGTCTATTGATCTCATCTTCTTTTACTTTTCAGACATCTGTAATAACACAAATTTAGGTCATAAATGCATTGTATAACAATCATTTTTAATGGTTCCTAGTCTCATATCTGGAAGAATAAAGATATTCCTTGTACTTCTGAAGATTAACTGTGTGCATGGGATTACCCTAATTTTGTATTTCATCATCTACATTTTCCTGGCCTCTTCTCTACAAAGCCAGGACTCTTTTATTTCATATTCATGACTCAATCCAATTTCCACATCCTCTGACATTCACATCTATGCCATTACTCTGTAAAGCTAGAAAATTAGCTGATTTTATATATTGTTAGCATGTCCAGGATAGGCCCAGCTGCAGACTTAATGGGCAATCTCTCCATTCCATCAATAGCAAAGAAGCTAATTATTCAATTATAGAGTAGAATGCTGTAAAAGAATTGGGGGAGAAAAAATCCAGGTACTTCATAAAGATTCGTTCTGAACACTTGGTAAAGTATGATGTAAGATAGGAGTCTCAATAATAGCCTACCTACTTGCTAAATGCTTCTGCCTTGTGCTATTGGTTGGACAATAATAATTATTGGATCTTAACTTCTCTTTGAGCTATGGGAACAATTTCATATTGCTCAAAAAAAAAAAGTCACCTGTCATCTATTTGGGGCTAGATTTCCCAGTATTGAAACCCAGGTGGAGAAGTCTAAAACACAAGAAGTGGGCAGAGCCCAGCTGAGCACTTGGATTCAGGCTGTACAAACACACAGCAGAAATGTAGGTGGAGCCTAGGAGTCAGCCCATTTGCGATACAACCCAGGAAACTTAGGTGTGGCTGAGCTTTCTTGGAAAGAAAATTGCAAGCGAACTCTCAACCCCTCACAGTTTTCCTCCTACCGAAAGTATTGTGGATGTCACTAAGAACAATGGGGGAGGGAGTCTAAACTCCAGAAGTTTGCTTTGCTGTTTCCTTCCCTGTCCCTGAGAAGCATTTACACACTGACAGGAGACCTTGGCCCTGAGCAGCAGCAGGCTGATCTCAGGATGCTAGGCAAACCAAAGCAGGGAGAGTTCGACCAAGAGCAAATATATCCTTCGAAATACATCTGCAGTAATCAGATAATAGTAACATCTGCTGCCGCAATCACAAACCAGATCATGTTTTATCAGATGGCATTACGACAGCCAGCGTCGATGTCATCAGTGAAACAAATGTCGCACTGTGGAATCTACAGCAAGAGAAAAGAGGCAGGAAATGCCATGCTACTAAGCTCCACTGAACAAGGGTAATGAAAATGTGTGTTGCCTTTGGGTCACTCCACAACTGCAAAGAGGTGGGGGTGGAGTAGATAGCCTCCCACTCTATCTCCCGCCCAACCAATTCTGATTCCGTGGGAACAGATGGCTCAGAAACAGACCTAACCTGGTGCATTAAAATTCTGACCTCCAGCTAACATCCACCTCTCCCATGTCAAGTCCGAGTCTAAAGGTAAGACACCAGAAAAGCTAACACAGGAGAGACCCAGATGTTCGTGGATAAAAAGTTGATACTATCTGATGGCCACTGGACACTTAGTAAGAAAATAGAGAAAAAGAAAAATGAAGTCTTTTTGCCAACAGGAGGGGATCAGCTAGATATCACCGACCAACACTTAAAAATAGGTGTTTATTTATTTTGTGGGTTTGTGTGTATGTGGGTGTTCAGGAACCTCCATGCCTCCTGTGCAGGTCAGAAGTCCAGAGTCCATTCTCTCCCTGAGTCATGTGGGACCCATCAATCTCAGGCCACCAGGCTTAGCAATGGGAGCTTTGACTTACCTAGCCCTCTAGCTGATCCATCTCTGAGTGACTTTTATTAGTTGAACATTTCAATGAAGAGACTATGCCAATGCGTCAATGAAGAGACTGCCTGAACAAACAGCACAGGAAACCTTTGAAGCAGGAAATGTGATTTTTAAAAAATCCTGTTTATTAGCCGGGCGGTGGTGGAGCATGCCTTTAATCCCAGCACTTGTGAGGCAGAGGCAGGCGGATCTTTGTGAGTTCGAGGCCAGCCTGGCCTACAGAGCGAGATCCAGGAAAGGCGCAAAGCTACACAGAGAAACCCTGTCTTGAAAAACCAAAATAATAATAATAATAATAATAATAATAATAATAAAAGCAAATAAAGTAACCAAAAAATCCTGTTTATTAATAAGAGTCTGGAATTTAAAAAAATCATTTCACAAATCATCTTATTTCTAGTATTTTATTTATTTATTTAATGTATATGAGTGTTGTGTATGTATGTAGTCTCTGCACCATATGTATGCCTAGTGTCTACGGAGGCCAGAAGAGGGCATCAGATCTCCTGGGGCTGGAGTTACAGACTCTCATGAGCTGCAATGTGAATTGAACCAGGTCCCCTGGAAAAGCAGCTAGTGCTCTTAACCACTGAGCCATCTTTCTAGCCCCTCTCATAGCATCGTATGACCAATGATGGGAAAGAGTTATGTTCCCAACTTCTGAGTCTTCTCACTGTATGCAACCAACTATGGCACCTGCTAGCCATAAGCGGAAGTGTCTCCATTCAGGGCTGGTGCTCCTGGTCCTTTGGATTGTGCTTTAGTTATTGGTCCTCTAGTTTTCTAGTGCTCTCTACGCAGTACACAAAGAAATTGAGTTGTTAGTCCCACAGCCAGCACTCAGATGAGCTCTTTTGTCTCTGTTAAGTTTGGGGCCCCAGATATCAATAGTGCCTGCAGAAGAGTCATGGTCAATCCCAGTTCCTAACCTATCATGACAGAATTTAGGTGTCTAGACATGTTTGGATAGAAAAATCCCACTGCTAATAAATGCTAAAAAGCAGTAAATACAGATTTCCCATTTATGCATTCTTTAAATAACTGCAAGGCTATCTGAAATTGCACAACATTCATTTCTGTCCTTGAAAAAATAAATCACTATTCATCAGAACAGTTCCCTGACTCTTTCTCTGCCATATTCTCTCATTTTGACATTTGTTATCTTATTTTTGTCTTATAATTACTGCATATATATTTCGGTTTCCCTGTCTTAAAGATGTAGTGCATCTAAACTGAACTGAACTGTCCCAACCCATTGGATGTTCCTTATTTATGCCAACCATTTGCTGGAAGATTCTCCTCCCAGACTCTCCCTAGTACCCATCTTCTCAATTCAGGCTAATCGTCCATTCGCTCTGGGAAACAACACTGGATGGATGCAGGTTGAGAATCCAGCAAGTCTTCAGAGATGCTATGCTGAGGACTGTGTGCCTCACTTTCCCACTATACTTCACTGCATTCCCACAGTAGTGCATGCACCTGTAATCACAGAACTGGGGAGGTGGAGACAGGAGGATCCCTGGCACTCACTGGCTCTCTAGTCTAGCCTAAACTTCAGGCCAATGAGAAATCCTGCTCCAAAGGAGGTGGATAAGTTTTCTGAGAAACAACACCCAAGTTGTCCTTTGACCTCCACATATACATGCATACTCACATACAAGCACAAACATATATGTACATACATACACATACACAAACACATGCACTAAAATTCAAGGAAAAATTCAAAATGAAGTATGTTTGAGAAGGCTATATTTGAACCTGTAGTTTTCCAACTCTTGTAAAAAAAAAAAGTATATAGTAAGAGGGAATAGGAGAACACATTAGATATAAAAATGATGGAGATAGGGGGCATATAATAGACTAAAAATTGGAGATAGAAGCAAGTGGATGGAGGAATGGAGGACATAGTAGGTAGATTAGCCAAAACCAAGAGCATATGAAGAAGTCTTATGAAAACCCAATAGTTTGCAAGCTAATTATATAGCATACATATATTCGTGTGTGTGTGTATGTGTGTGTATGTGTGTGTGTGTGTGTGTGTAAGTTTGAACCCACATACCTTATATATGTTAACAGCACAACTCCTTGAAAACATTGTTATTAAGCAAAAATCTCAGCACCCAGCCCAGGTTACCTCCCTATGAGTTATTGATGATGGAGGCCCAAGGGGCACCCAAAACAACACAAGCTATTGCCATTGCTTTTGGTTGTCCACTATAACTAGATGGTAAGCTCCTACTGCTAAAGACGCGACACACTTTGGTTGCAGAACACAGAGAAATCAAGCTTGAACTGGCCAGGAAACTAATATCACTTTCTCTCTGCTGGCTGGTTTTCATGGTACCGGAAGGTGCTATTCAGGCTGCTGGGGGAATAATAAAAGACATGTGCAGTCTTACATAGTACTAGACCCTGTGTGATATAATACCAACTAGGAGGCAAGTTATACCTCCTGGTACAACAGTAGTGAGGTTGCTGCTTATGGGAATAAAATACCAGTTTCTTGATTGAATTTGAGGCTTGCTCCAGAGGAAGCAATTCATGTCTGGTACTGTGAACATGCTCAAAACCCACAGCTAGGGAGGGCATAGGCCCTAACTGGGAACTGCTGCTGTTGTTTTGCTAAATGGTCATGTTGTCCAACTGTGTTCTGGATACTTCTGTTTCCATGCATATATTAGTGTTGTGCTCAACCTAAGAGAAGCTTCTCATTACAGAGGGCAGTGGCTGATGCAGAGACTCATAACTATTTGAAGTACTGAAAGTAAGCAACCTGCCCAAACCCACATCTACAAGACTCAGGGAACATTTCAGAAAAGTGGGCAAAAAGAGTGCAAGAGCCAGAGGATGGGGAAGAGTGCTCTGAGGTACTCTTTGGGGTATGGTATGGCTGATACCCTCAAACTCATAGCCCCTCTGATGGTTTGTACAAGACCTGCACAAGATCAAGTCAATAAAACAATTTAGCGTGTGGCAGGGAAAGTCTACTAAGGCCCCACCCCTGTCTGAGGAGTTGAGAGCAGCCAGAAGAGGGAAAATCACTTTGCTTTGGGGAAGGTGTTCTGGTTTGGTTTCGGTTGCTCTGATAAACACCATAAACAAAAGAATTTTGGGGAAGGCAGTTTATTTCATTCTACAGTTTATAGCCCTTTGTAGAGAAAAGCTAAGGCAGGAATTTAAGTGAATAGCATTGTACAGAAACCAAGGAGTACTGCTTACTGGCGTGTTCAGCTGGCTTTCTTTTCTAGCTCAGGCTCATCTGCATAGGTTTGGCACCTTCCAAATAGGCTCAGCGTCCCTAGTCTATAAGCAGCTAATAAAATACCTCACAGACATGGCCACAGGCCTACCTGACCTGCTCAATTCTTCATTGAGGTTCCCTCTTCGTAGGTGACTCTAAGTTTGTGCGAAGTTGACAGCTGAAGCAACTGTAACAAGGCATGACCACTAGTAGATTGCTCATGCCTCAATGGGTCATCTACACCCATGAGCATATGAGCAGAAATTAAAGAAGAGAACGTGAAGTGGGGAGGAAGGTGTGCTAGGGAGAATTGGGGGTAAAGTGGCAGAGGGTGAATGCGATCAAGAGGCATTTATAAAATATCCAAAGAATGAATAAAAATATTTGAAAATAAATTATAAGTAGGCAACACTAATTGAACTCAGTGGATTACATTAAAAAAAAGAGAGAGGACATGAATTTGATAGAGAAGCATATTGGGGGTTGTCTGGGAGGAGTAAGATGAAGGGATATGGAAATAATCAAGATACATTGTATACATGTATGAAATTGTCAAAGAATGAATAAAATCCTTAAAAATATATCAAATAATTTTTGAAAGAATGTCAAGTTCTCTGTAGATCACCCTGAATATGTTCCGCCATCAGGCCTAGTGATCAGATTTTCATGCTTCACTTTGATTTTCTGTATAATTGCAGTGGAGTTGGAAATATTTGGGTTCCCCTGCCCTGGTTTGTTTGTTGCTTGGTTTTTTGTCAGTTAATGAGGTGTAGCATAAGCAGGTGCACATTTACAGTTGGCTTCTAGAAGCAGCCCTGAGGCTAACCCACTCCAAAAGTTGAAGATCACTGCTGACAAAAATCCCAAACTTATTTTTGCTCATAGCTTTTCTTATATCAATTTTCATAACTCACCGTGCCCCTGTAGTCTAGATAAACCTCAGTCCTCATCAAAGATCACTTATCTTGTAAGCACAGAACTCAGTGGAAACAGAAAGAAAATGCAAAGCCTGAGTTAACAAAGAGTCTAAGAAGAAGTACTTCAACAATTCAAATTCTGTTTGTCAGGCATTTCCACTCAAATGGAAGGCTTTGGGGCTAGGAAAGTAACATCACAAATCATATCTACTTGATACAGTTGTTTTCAAACAAAGCAAGTTAAACATAGAGTGTGCTATAACGTACTGACAACAGCAGAGGTTGGGCCCTGCGTACCAGAGGACAGGGATGCTGCCGTGACTGAAGGTGATCATCAAAAACTACTTTTCTTCATTTAAGGCTATCATCTGCTGGATCTTTTCTTCCTCTTCCTAAATGAAAAAGCAAACCTGTTCTAGTAAAAGCCTAGTTTACTGGAGTGTGTTTTCCTCTTATGGAACTTCCAGAAAACCAAAAAGGCATTTGTCATCCATGTTCCCTGCAGGGTGCATTATTGAGCTGTTTCTCTCTCTCTTTTGCTGTGCTGCAGCAGAAGTATTTAAAGTATTGACATTTGCATTTTGGTCTGACCATCGGTCTGACAGGCAGTGTCATACTGACAGCTCAAGGGGTTGTTGGCATTATTGTTGATTTTTCCAGCTTCCAGTGTAACTAAACATGCACGTGTCAGTCTTCTCAAGGAGTCAGCCTGTCTGCTGTGGCCTCACACTTCCTCAATCCACATAGAGTAAATCTAAGGGAAGGCATAAGCCCTCATTGTTTATATTATGTTATGTTTTACATATATTATGTTTATATATGTATATTTTTGCTTATATTATGTATAACTCATTATGTTAAATATACATTGTCAAGAAAAAATCAAATCTAACAATATTCTAACCACCTCAATTAAAGGTATATGTATTATTTTTATTTAACTTTCTAGCTAGTGTCTTGTCTTTACAGAGCCATTTTGTCAGAAATTTGTTCCCACCATAAAAGAAATAAGAAGACATAAGTGTACCCAATTGTCACTGCTTTATCATAGCTTCCCATTGAAGAAGTTTTGCTGAATTCTATCTCTAATCAACTGCCATTTCAAAGTTCATTTTTATTAAGATACCTATAAAGCATCTTCCATTAGACATTGCTTGCCAATTTTCTCTCCTTTTCTTCTTTCTTTCTTTCTTTCTTTCTTTCTTTCTTTCTTTCTTTCTTTCTTTCTTTCTTTCTTTCTTTGAGGCAGGGATCCCATGATAGCCTAGAAATGTATGGCTCCATTATTATCCATGTATACTGAAAGAGGAAAATAGTTGAACATAAATAAAATGGAGTGGAATAGCCTAAGTACACAGGCCAGGGATAAACATCCACTTTCAAGATCACATTAAACTGTGTATTATATGTGACCCCATTGCTCCAACTCAGGCCACACACATGTGAAAAGTAGCCTGACACTTTACTGGAAGCTACATTTATAGAGAAAGTTGAGATCCTACAATGAAATCTGTTGATATGGGTTACAAAATGTTATTAATGGACCGAACCCCATTGCAAAGCACTCCACTCTCCTCAGGGACTCATTTCCTATTTCTCCACAGCATTAGTCAATGAGAAGGCTTGTCCATTGACAGCAGCGAGGATGGATCAAACTTTTCAGCTTGAGGGTACCATCTGGCTTTATTTTCCATGTTTCAGTCCATGTTCTTCATTCCACCTGCTGCTTCTTTCTAATTTCAAACCATTATCTGTGGATCAAGATTCCACCTCACCCCGCTGCTTTTTTTTTTTTCAGCAAGGGTTTGACCTTTCCAGCAGGTCCAGTTATTCGTGGGTCTCGAGCCAGGAAACACCTGAAAGCCAATGGGGACGAGAAAGGAAGGAAGCCAAGGGCAAAATGAGAAACTGAGTCAATCTGAGTCGCATCAAGGCTCCGTTTATTAACTGAATGCTGATGCTTTTATACAAGGCTTTAGGCAGGGAGGGGCAGAGAAAGGAGAGTGGAAAATTTTCAGGAGAAGTCAGAGTGGTCGGGGGGAGGTGAAGTCTCTTTGGTCCAAGGCAGGCTCTGCAGCTGGCCGATTACTGTTCAAGGTTATATCTAAAAGTATACTTCTTAGTTAGGCCAAGGCCATCCTGTCTTTGCAAGCCTCTTAGCAGAAATTCAAACCACAATAGATCTAATTTACACAGGCCTAGGTCAGTCTCCAACAAGGGTTATTTCTGACTCTTTCTTTTCTGAAGTGTATTCTGTCTTAGGGGTTACTGGACAGCTTTTCCATGATTCGTCAGAAGGAGACAGTGTTGGTCCTTACCTGTCCACCACTGTCCTTCCCAAAATTCATCAGAACCTTGTGAAAAGAACACTAATGAACACTTCCCTGACTCTACACCATAGACACTAACATGGCTTTCTTTGTTTTACTTTTTGGTGGGTTTTTATTGTTTATGTTTTGGGTTTTGTGTGGGGTGTTGTTTGTTTGTTTGTCACATGCTCTATATCTGAGCCACAAAAACCTGCTTCATGAGTGAGTGTGTGTGAGAGAGAGAGAGGGGTTGGGGGAAGAGAATCCATTGTCTTTCCTCAGGCACCATCCTTTTTGAGACAGGGTCTCTCACTGATCTGATACTCAACAGTAGGTTAGGCTGGCTGACTAGTAAACCGTAGGGATCTACCTGTCTCCAGCACCCTGCCCCTGGCCCCATCCAACAAGAGCATTAGTACATATCACCACACCTAGTTTCTACATGGAGTGTGAACTAGGATATTCATGCTTACAATTCAAGCACTCACCAGACTGACCAATCCTCACCCTGCTTTCTTTTGTGGATAATAATAAACCTGAACTCTAACATAAGTGAGTAACACTCTTGATCCCTCTTTATCTTGGGGAAATGGAGAAATATCATCCTTCAAATCTCAATTCCCCATAAATGAACCCTAAACAAACTATAAAACAAGACAAAAGCAAAGACCATAAGAATTAGCGCAATATCCTAGAAACTCTAGAAAATCAAGATTGTCCAGACTTTGGAGAGGAAGTGTGCATCGAAGGAGAATGTCATGTGACTGCAACCACATGGCTACAGCTGGGAAATGGAAGGTAGTAAGAGGGAAGAATGGAAAAAGAAGGTAGTGTGACTGAGCTCACCTTTGCCCAGTTTTGCCTTAGAATGCTCATTCCTGAATCTTTGCCTATAATTATCAGGAGCAATGACCCATATTGAAGACTGCCAGCATCAGTGAGTATAATTAGGTTAGCCCAAAGCCCTGTGGTGTGCACATTTATTACAATTAGAACTAGTCCAGCTGCCATCAATGTCATGGCAGTTGAAGATAAGTATCCTAAAGAAATTCTTTCACAACTTAGAGGGTTTCCAGGGGCTGGAGAGATGGCTCAGTGGTTAAGAGCACTGGCTGCTCTTCCAGAGGGCCTGGGTCCAATTCCCAGCAACCACACGGTGGCTCACAAACATCTATAATGGGATCTGACTTCCTCTTCTGGCCTGCAGGCACACATGCGGACAGAGCACTCATACAAAAAAAAAAAAAAAACCAACTTAGAATTTCCATGAGGATGTTCTATTATTCTGTGTACTATTGTTTGTGGAGGTGGTGGGCAATGGGGAATAATCTGGTTGTCTCTCACTGAGGAAATGGTGCAGAGGAAAGTGGATGTTTTACGCTGTGTTTTATGCTATTCCCCAACAAGTTCACAATCCTGAGAGGAAGAAGCCACTTTTTGCTCAAAGTAGCTGTTGCATACTTTCCTGATTTACTGAGGTCAGCCTGGATTCAGATACAACGAGAAGAGGCAGGGGAGGGAAGAGAAGGGGAGGAAGAAGAGGCACTTAAAATAAGAAAAGGAGGAGGGGGGAGAAGAGAGAGGGGAGAGGAAGACAAGAGCAGAGAGCTTGGAAAGATGGATCAGAAAATTGTGCTCATTCCAGCCTTCACCACCCTCCTGCTAAGAGATATTACCCTCTATGTGTAACTTTCCAGCCTATGAAATGTGACTTAGAAGAAGGGCTCAGAGAGAATGACTTCCAGGTCATTGTTCTTCACTGGCTTCCATGAGGAAAGTGTTCTGCACTAATGTGCAAACCTCAGTTCTTTCATTTGATATGGACATCAGGCACCTGGGAGTGGTGGCACACATCTTTAATCTCAGCACTTGGAAGGCAGAGGCAGGTGGATCTCTGTGAGTTTAAGGCCTGGAATTCATTCTACATAATGAATTCCAGGTCACCCAGAGCTACATAGTGAGACCTTGTCTTGAAAAAAAACAAAAACAAAATATAATGTGGATGTTAGTGTCACTGTGTGTATCATAAAGTGTGAGCAATTAATTCATAAACTGTGGAGAGACACATATGAAATTTTTCATTTTCTCTCCATAAATACTCCTAGAATTAGTCCATCATATTAGAAAATTCCTTCCAATTCTCATTAAGGCACATTAGATATGCATGAATTAACATTAGTATAATAAATGCCAAGTAAATTAATAACTATTGGCCACTAATTATATGAAGAGACAGCAGAGAAATTGAAACAGATTAAAATACAGTTTGGGTAGAGGCCGTTCCCACCTAGTTTATTCAACCACGGAGAAATGGGTTGTTGTTTTCCTTCACAGCTTTGAGATTCTCATGAATTTATATTGCTCAAGTGTTGAACAGTCCACCACCATTTAGTTGCCTTTTGTTTCCTTTCTATTTGATTTGATTTGATCTCTTTTAAACCTGAAGTTTGAATGTAGCCCTTAAAGAAATTTTTTTAATTTTGTATTTCTAGGACTATGAATAATTCCCCCAGCAAGAAATATTTACCGCTGTTATTGTGTGTTTCCCACAAACAGCCAAAAAAAAAATGCAGCATAGAAAAACTGTGTTGATAGTAGATCAGTCCTGGGGGTAAGTAGGAAATATAGAATGAATATCATTTGAATATCAAGTAAGGTTTCTTGATAGACAGAATACTTACAAATAAACATTACACCTTGGAAAGCAATAACTATTGCACTTAAGGTTTCCAACCTGACTTTAAAGACCATTTTGCTTTGGGCTGGATGCAGTTTGCACATATACAAAGTCCGTGGAACATAAAATATGTTAGTAGCAGGAAGGACATTTATTTTTTTTTCAAATGTACCTAAAAGCACATACACATATTATTTCTTGGGAAATGTTTACCAACCACAAGATAAATGTGCTTAAGCATCTCCACTAAATGTGATTTTATTCAAGGAATTTACTTAAATCTCAGGAAGGGAGGTTTCTAAAGCCCCAATCTCCTCCTCCCCCCGACCCCAATTGCATATAGAGGTTGTTCCCAGCCTGTTAAAATCACAATTATTGCTATAAGATATATACAGATTGATTAGTCTTGATAATTAAAGGACAATTAACCACCTACAAGCCAATTACAGAGATTAAAAAACAGATTATTTCAGAGAATGTTGAAAGTTAGTTTTGGGTTTCGCTCCAGTGGACTGCAGAAAAGAAGGCACTGGATATATAAAAGTAAAGCCACTATTAGGAGTTTCTAAAAAGGAACTTACCTGACCCAGAGTAGCATATTATCTCTTAGTTTTATCTGCAAAATATTCATTCATTTTAAACACTTAGCTATATATTTCACTGTAGATACAAATGGTCATGTTTTATTTTCAGATGCAATGCTAAGAGATCTAATGATAGATGTTTGAAAGATCACACAGCAGCTCATGGCTAGCTATTAATCTTGTATGTAAATACACATTCTGTCAAAAGTTTGTTCTTGAAATAGACTAAGTAGGATGTTCAATTTGTTTTCTGTGCTAAACAGTTGGCACATAGTTAATGTTGTATGGTGGTATTAAATCTAAAAATTATTTTAGAATGTGAATATGTAAGTGCCAAGAATTGCACTTACAATTTTATTTTTATAAAAGTCATTAACTCTACGTCACTTTCAGTGTCACATTGATAAACTAACAGGAGCATTTCCATATAATCACAGACATTTGCCTGTTCATGTAGCATGAACTCACCCATGGACAAGTCTGACAAATTACATGTTCTCTTTAGGGGAACAGAAACGGCCTTTCTGGTGTTCTGAATGATGAAAATACACCACTCAGCACATACACAATGAATAAACAGACCCACACATTCACACAGACACACTCACATACATTCATACATACACACTCACACACACCTTTGACAGCAAAATAACCTTTTCCTACCTCCTCCATGAGCCATGTCCATAGTGAAGCCATCAATACCTATGGTGCCTCATTCACATAAACTTTAGGGAAGAGGTCAGATAAGATAGCTTAACAAGTAACGGTGCTTGCTGCCAAGTTTGACTACCTGAGTTCAATTCCCCAGATCCACACAGTAGAAGGAGAGAGATGACTCCTTTTGATTATCTTATGACCTCCATGTATACGCACACACATGAATACAAAATTTTCTAAATGAAAAAAAAAAGTAAAAATGATGGCCACTGTGAATCCATATTGCCATTTGGTTTAAGCCAGTTGGACTGTTAGATCATACTTGGTGAGCTTATACCTATTTATTTATTGCTATTTGTTTCTTGATGATCTTGGAAGAGTCAGTTAACCTCTCTGAGTCCTAGTATATTGGTCAGTATTGTCTAAAGGAACAGAACTGATAGAACGGACATATATATGAAATATAATATTAACATAGATAAATACATTTGATACATATTAAATTAAATATATATTTTAAGTGTCTAAATATTTATCCTTGTACCCACAGATAAGTCTAGTCCTCACCCTCTGTCAAGGAAAATTCTATTTTTAACAGATGGAGACCATTACAGAAAACCACAGTCAATCAAATTGCAGCATTGTGACATCCAGTCCTGATGGATATATCTACAACACAATTCCTGACTTAAGGCTCAGCTCATTGTAGAAAGGAAGTAGAAAGATTTTAAGAGTCAGAGGAACAGGAAGTTTACCATGAGACTATATCTTCTAGAAATGTCAGAAGCTACACCATAAAGAGTCACCAAAATGACTGCCTACATATGATCTGAACAAGGACAACATCAATAGACATGCTAATGTGGTTGAAGGAAAGCTTAGAAGGCCTTGATGCTAAACTAAGAAACTAAGGAATGTTGAGAGCTGGAGAAATAGTCTTCCAATACCAAATGACCAGCCCTGAAAACATACATGCAAGTAACATACAGACTAAGCAGGTTGTATTTATTTATTTATTTAAGAATATATATTTATGATTCTTTGCCTGCTTGTCCTTGCCTTATCAGCACATCCATTCCTTCTTCAGGATCCTAGCAGACCAACTGAGACACCAGACCTCATGGGATTGAACAGCTACTAGATTCTTGGACTTTCCATTCATAACTAGACATTGTTGGACTGCAGCCTCCACAGACTCTGCCAGCTCCAATTGGACCAAGAGCTCTGATTAGATCAAGAACTCCCTGAGACACAAACCCTGTCAGTGCTGATTGGACCAAAAGCAACTCCCTGAGACACAGACACTGCTTGCAACTATTGGAGGACGAGATGGGTAGATGCCAGTACAAGAATACATTCAACAACATAAAGAGCAATCTGGTACCACCAGAACCTAGAGCAAGACCTGAACATCCCAACATAGAAGAAGCAGAAGAAAACAACCTTTAAAATGACTTTATGAAGACAATAAAGGTCTTTAAAGAGGAAATGAAAAATTCTCTTAAAGAAATTGAGGGAAAAAAACAAACAAAAATTGAAAAAAAATCAGTAAGTCCCTTAAAAAAGGAAAGAAAACCAAGAAAAAGCAATCAACAGGTGAAGGAAACAGTTCAAGTCTTGAAAATTAAAATAGAAGCCATAAAGAAGACACAAACCAAGTGAATGCTGGAAATGGAAAATCTGAGTAAATGAACAGCAACTGCAGATACATGCATAACCAACAGAATGCAAAAGAATCTCTGGCATTACAGAATCAATAGAGCAAATAGATTCATCGGTCAAAGAAACATTAAAACCAACAAAGTCATAATACAAAACATCTAGGAAATCTGGGACACCATGAAAAGGCCAAACCCAAGAATAATAGGGATAGAAGAAGGAGAAGAATACCAATGCAAAGGCACAGAAAATGTATTTAACAAAATCATTGAAGAAAACTTCCCCAACATAAAGAAGGAAATGTCTATGAAGATACAACAAGCTTACAGAACACCAAATAGAATGAACAAAAAAAAAGTCCCTTTGTCATGTAATAATCAAACCACTAAACATACCGAATAAAGAAAGATTTTTTTTTAAGATTTATTTATTTAGTATACAGAAGAGGGCGCCAGATCTCATTACGGATGGTTGTGAGCCACCATGTGGTTGCTGGGAATTGAACTCAGGACCTCTGGAAGAACAGTCAGTGCTCTTAACCTCTGAGCCATCTCTCCAGCCCTAAAGAAAGAATATTAAGAGCTACAAAGGAAAAAAGCCAAGTAACATAAAAAGGCAGACCTATCAGAATAATACCCAACTTCTCAATGGAGACTCTGAAAGCCAGAAGACAGACATTATGTAGACTCTAACAGACCAAACCAGACTGCTATATCCAACAAAATTTTTGATCATCATACAGAGAGTAAGCAAGATATTCCATCACAAAACCAGATTTAATCAATACCTATTCACAAATCCAGCCCTATAGAAAGCACTAGAAGGAAAAATCAAATGTAAGGAAGTTAGATGCACCCACGAAAACATGGGCAATAGATAATCCCACAGCAGCAAATCCCAAAGAAGGGAAACATACACACACTACCACCAAAAAATAACAGGAATTAAAAAATCACTGTTCATTAATATCCCTTAATATCAATGGATTCAATTGGCCCATAAAAAGACACAGGCTAACAGAGTGGATACAAAAACAGGATCCATCCTTCTGCTTCATACATGAAACACACCTCAACTTCAAAGACAGACACTACCTCAGAGTAAAGGGCTGGGAAAAGACTTTCCAATCAAATGGACCTAAGAAGAAAACTGGTGTAGCTATCCTAAAATCTAATAAAATAGATTTCAAACTAAAATCAATCAAGGGAGATTGGGAAGGACATTATATATTCATCACAGGAAAAAAAAACATCAAGATGAAGTCTCAATTCTGAACATTTATATCCCAAATACAAGGGCACCCAGGTATGTAAAAGAAATATTACTAAAGCTGAAATTGCACATCAAACCCCACACACTAATAGTGGGAGACTTCAACACCCCACTCTCACCAATGGACAGGTCTGCCAGACAGAAACTTAACAGAGAAATAAGGGAACTAACACATGTTATTACTAAAATGGACTTAATAGACATCTAAAGAACATTCCACCCTAACACAAAAGAATATACCTTCTTCTCAACACCCCATGGAACCTTCTCTAAAACTGACCACAGTCACAAAGCAAATTTTAATAGATATGAAAAAATTGGAGTAACTTCCTTATTTTATTGGACTACCACAGCTAAAAGTTAGAATTCAACAACAACACAAATTACACAAAGCCTACAAACTCATGGAAACTAAATAATGCTCAGCTGAATCACCACTGGGTCAAGGAAGAAATAAAGAAAGAAATTAAAGACTTCCTAGAATTCAATGAAAATGAATGTACAACACACCTAAACTTAAGGAACACTATGAAAGCAGTGCTAAGAGGAAAATTCATACTCCTAAATGCCCACATAAAGAAGTTGAATAAATCTCACACTAGCAACTTAAACAGCACACCTGAAAGCTCTAGAACAAAAAGAAGCAAACTCACCCAAGAGGAACAGACACCAGGAAATCATCAAATTGAGGGCTGAAATCAATAAAATAGAAACAAAGAGAATAATACAAAGAATCAGTGAAACAAAGAGTTGGTTCTTTGAGAAAAATCAACAAGATAGACAAGCCCTTTTCCAAACTAACCAAAAGGCAGAGAGAGCATCCAAATCAACAAAATCAAAAATGAAAAGGGAGACATAACAACAGGCAACGAGGAAATCCAGAGAATCATCAGGTCATACTTCAAAAACCTATACTCCACAAAATTGGAAAATCTGAGAGAAATGAACAATTTTCTGAATAAGTACCACATACCCAAAATAATTCAAGACCAGGTAAACAATTTAAATAGACCCATAACCCCCATGGAAATAGATGCAATCATTAAAATTTCTCAACCAAAAAAAAGCCCAGAACCAGATGGTTTCAGTGCAGAATTATACCAGAATTTCAAGGAAGAGCTAATACCAATACTCTTCAAATTGTTCCTCACAATAGAAACAGGAGGAACATTGCCAGACTCTTTTTATGAGGCTACAGTTACACTGATACCCAAACCACACAAAGATGCAACAAAGAATACAGACCAATCCCCATCATGAACATTGATGCAAGAATAATCAATAAAATACTGGCAAACTAAATCCAAGAACACATCAAAAAAATCATCCACCATGATCAAGTAGGCTTCATCCCAGAGATGCAGGGATGAACATAAGAAAATCTGTCAATATAATCCATCATGTAAACAAACTGAAAGGAAAAAAAACACATGATCATCACATTCGATGCTGAAAATGCCTTCAACAAAATCCAATACTCCTTCATGATAAAGATCTTGGAGAGGTTAGGATTACTAGGAACACACCTAAACATAATAAAGGCAATTTACAGCAAGCTAACAGTCAATGTCAAATTAAATGGAGAGAAACTCAAAGCAATTCCACTAAAATCAGGAACAAGACAAGACTGTCCACCCTCCCCATATCTATTCAATATACTACTCAAAGTTCTAGCTAGAACAGTCAGACAACAAAAGGAGATCAAGGGAATACAAATTAGAAAGGAAGAAGTCAAACTTTCCCTCTTTGCAGATGATGATAGTATATGTAAGTGACTCCAAAAATTCTACCAGGGAACTCCTACAGCTGATAAACACCTTCAGTAATGTGGCCAGATACAAAGTTAACTCAATATATATATATATATATATATATATATCAGTAGTCCTCCTATACACAAATGATAAATGGGCCGAGAAAGAAATCAGAAAAACATCATCATTTACAATAGCCACAAATAATATAAAATACTTTGGGGGTATTTCACTAATCAAGCAAGTGAAAGAGCTATATAAGAAGAACGTTAAGTCTTTGAAGAAAGAAACGGAAGAAGATACCAGAAAATGGAAAGATCTCCCATGCTCAGGAAGGTAGAATCAACATAATAAAAATGGCAATCTTACCAAAAGCAATCTACTGATTCAATGCAATCGCCATCAAAGTCCCAACACAATTCTTCACAGACCTCGAAAGAACAATGCTCAACTTCATATGGAAAAACAAAAAAAAACCCGAGATAGCTTAAACAATGCTGTACAATAAAGCAACTTCTGGAAGCATCACCATCCCTGACCTCAAGCTCTACTACAGAGCTATGGTTAAAAAAAAAATGGTATTGGCATAAAAACCAACATGTGGACCAATGGAATTGAATTGAAGACATTAATTCACACACCTATGAACACCTAATTTTTACAAAAAAGCCAAAACTATACAATAGAAAAAAGAAAGCATCTTTAACAAATAGTGCTGGCATAACTGGATGTCAACATGTAGAAGATTGCAAAAAGATCTATTGCCATGCACAAAACTCAAGTCCAAGAGGTTCAAAGACCTCAATATAAATCCAGCTACACTGAACCTGATAGAAGAGAAAGTAGCAAGTAGCCTAGAAAGCATTGGCACTGGAGACCACTTCCTAAATATAACACCAGTAACACAGACACTGAGAGCAACAATTAGTAAATGGAACCTCCTGAAACTGAGAAGCTTCTGTAAGGCAAAGGACATGATAAACAAGACAAAATGACAGCCTATAGAATGGAAAAAAGATCTTCACCAACCCATATCTGACAGTGGGCTGATCTCCAAAATATATGAAGAACTCAAGAAACTAGACATCAAAATACCAAACAATCCAATTAAAAAATGAGCTACAGAAAAAAAAAATGAGCCGCATAACTAAACAGGGAATTCTCAACAGAAGAATCTCAAATGGCCTAAAAACATTTAAGGAATTGCTCAACATCCTTAGCCATCAGGGAAAGGCAAATCAAAATGACTCTGAGATATCATCTTACACCTGTCAGAATGACTATGATCAAAAACACTGATGACAGCTTATGTTGGAGAGGATGTGGAGCAAGGGGAACACTCTTCCACTGTTGGTAGGAGTGCAAACTTGTACAGCCACTTTGGAAATCAGTATGGTTACTTCTCAGAAAACTGAGAATCAATCTATCCCAAGACCCAGTGACACCACTCTTGGGCATATACCCAAGGAATGCTCAATCATACCACAAGGACACTTGCTCAACTATGTTCATAGCAGCAATACTTGTAATAGCCAGAACCTGGAAACAGCCTAGATGTCCCTCAACCGAAGAATGGATAAAGAAAATGTGGTACATATACATAATGGAGTATTACTCAGCTATAAAAAACAATGACATCATGAAGTTTACAGACAAATGGATGGAACTAGAAAATATCATCCTGAGTGAGGTAACTCAAGACTCAGAAGACAAACATGGTATTTACTCACTTATAAGTGGATACTGGATGTAAAGCAAAAAATAACCAGACTACAACCTACAGCTCCAGAGAAGCTAGGAAACAAGGAGGACCCTAAGAGGGACTCATCACCTTTGTAAGGGGAAAGAGATGAAATCTCCATGAGTAAACTAGGGACAAGCAGGGGTGGGGGGGCCGCAGGGAGAGCAAAAGAGAGGAGAGAATGGGGGATGAGAACATTAGGGAAAGGGATGGTCAAGCTCAGATTGGGATACAGTGAGAGAGCAATGAAAGAGATCTCTTGATAAAGGGAGACATTATAGAGTTGGGGAGAAACCTGATGCTAGGGAAATTCCCAGGAATCCACAAGGATGACCCCAGATTAGACTACTAGTAATAGTGAGAGGTTGCCTAGCTGGTTTACCCCGGTAATCAGATTAGTGAATACCCTAACTATCATCATAGAGCCTTCATTCAGTAACTGGTAGGAGCAGATGCAGAGATCCACAGCCAAGCACCAGGTAGAGCTCTGGGAGTTCAGCTGAAGAGAAGGAAGAGGGATTATATGAGCAAGGGGGGTCAAGATCATGATGGGGAAATCTACAGAGACAAATGAACCAAGCTCATAGGAACTCACAAACTTTAGACAGACAGCTGTGGAACCTGCATGGGACCGGACTGGGCCCTCTGTAGGAAACAGTTGTATAGCTTGGTCTGTTTGAGGGGCCCCTGGCTGTGGGATCAGGATCTATCCCTGGTGCATGAGCTAGCTTTTTGGAGCCCATTACCTATGGTGGGATGCCTTGCTCAGCCTTGATGCAGGGAGGAGGGGCTTGGACCTGCCTCAATTGTATGTACTAGGCTTTGCTGACTCCCTATGAGAGTCCTTACCCTTTTGGAGGAGGGGATGGGGGTTGGGGATGGGGAGAAAGATGGGGTGAGCAGGAAGAGGGATGAGAGGGGGAATCTGTGGTTGGTATGTAAAATTAATTAAAAAATGTTAAAGAAAGAAAAGAATATATATTTATGCGTTTAAGTATATTTAGAAATATATAGTTATGTATTTAGGAAAGTAGACATATATGTAATAACAATTAAAGAAAAAGAGATCATAAACTTGAAAGAGGACAGGAGGTTACAAGGGAGGGTTTGGAAGAGGAATGGAAAGGGGAAGTTTATGTAATTATAATCTCAAAATATATTTTAAGTAATTTATTATATTGACTTACAAAGATGCAATCCTGGCGTTCCATCAATGACTGTCTCACACTGGAGAGGCTGTGAATCCAGGAGTTGCTCTGTCGGCAAGACAGGATAGCCCAGTAGTCCCAACCTGGTGTTGACAACCTGGAGGATTCCTGCCAAGCTCCTGGTCTTCCATCTACAATGGAATCCCAAATAAGTTGGTTCTCATATCAGGAAGGGAATGCAGAAGAACAGAATAGATAGGCCAGCAAGAGTGAGGGCAAGCAGACAAAGAGCAGAGATTCCCTCTCTCTTGTCCTTATTGGGGATGCCCCCAAAGGTGCTGCCCATATTTAGGGTAGTTCTTCCTGCTTCAAATAATTTATCTAGAAATTCCTCACAGGAGTACCCAACAGTTTGTGTTTTAGTTTATTCTAGATGTAGTCAAGTTGACAACCAAGGTTAGCATCACATCTACTTTCTTTTTCTCAAAAGTTATAGTTTCAGCTACATCATCCATGCATTAAGAGAATAAAACATAACATACATAACATTTGAAACTAGGCAGGGCTAGAGAAATGGCTGAATGATTAAGAGTCTTTGATCTTACAGAGGACTGAAGTTTGGTTCCCAGCATCCCAGGGTGGATTCCATGGGATCTGGCTCCCTCTTCTGGCTTCCACCAGTACCAGGTGCACACACAGTGCACTAAAATACATGCAGAAAAACAACTCATACACATAAGACAAAAATAAACAACTTTTGTGAAAGTATACATGTTTGGAAGTAGGTAAACAACAAATACTATTTATCGTCTCAACTTTGGGTATATAAGCTTATAGAAAAACACGCATGAATAGACAGCGGTTCAAATATGTATATAATATACATGTAACTAAGCATTAACATATCCTTACTGATTCACTTTAAATATGTTTCTGTTCTTTTTTTCTATTTGCAATTTTTTTATTAAAATATAATTATGGGGCTAGGGAGATGACTTAGCAATTAAGAACACTGGTTGCTCTTCCAGAGGACCTAGGTTTAGTTCCCAATACCCATGTGTTGGCTCACAACTTTCTATAATTCCAGTTCCAGGGAATCCACCACTCTTCTGACCTCCATAGGTACTGAATGCACATGGGGTGCAGACATACATGCAAAATAGTCATATATGTAAAATGTTTTAAAGGAAAAAATTTAAAATATTATAATTTATTACATTTTAAATATTCTTTGGAAATCAGAAGTCCAATTGAAAGAATATTTTCTCATGTTCTCTTTCATGTTCCCACTGTATTTATTTTCTCTTCTTCATTCTAGTAGCTATTCTCTGGCTGATTAGTACTTTGAATAGAATAAACTCAGCCTCTTTCTCTGAACTTAGACACTGGTCCCTCTACTGCGGATTGAGCATCCTTGTGAAATCCTTTCAGGCCAGAGTACCTTCCTCCTCTCTCCACCTACAGAGGCAAAATGACTCCAGGGTCATTAAATACAGGTCTCTTGCTCTTTGTGACCAAATAGCCATTGATAAAGGCAATATTTTCCAACAATTAGCATGCTGCCCTTTAAGATTGTGTCTTTTTATTGTGCAGAGAGAGTCTAAATGGGATGTCTTCATCAAATCCCTCCTCTCAGAGCTCAGAGAATGTTATGGAGATTATAAGACTCAGAAGGAATGGAGGACACCAGGAGAACAAGGCCCTCTGAATCAACTAAACCAGGTACATACAAGCTCACAGAGACTGAAGGAGCAAGCACAGAGCCTACCTGGGTCCACACTGGGTCCTCTGTGTATATATTACTTTAGTATTATTATGGGACTCCTGACTATGAGAACAAGTGGGTCTCTGACTCTTGTGCCTACTCTTTGTAACTCTTTTCTTCCTGCTAGGTTGCCATGTCAACTTCAATACAAAGTTTTTGCTTTACCCTGTAATATTTTATTTTGTCATGTTTGATTGTTATCCCTTAGAAGCCTGTTCTTTTCTAAGGAAAATTAGAATGGGAGTGGATGGGGAAGGGCTGGGAAGAGCAGAGGGAGGAAGCTATAAATCAGGATATACTATATGAAAAAAAAACTATTCTCAATAAAAGAGGAAAGTGTGGGGGGGAAAGATTGGGTCTTTTAAAAATGCCCACAGACAAGGAAAAACATCACCTTATGGAGGGAACAGGAACACTGAATGTGTCTTCTCTTTCTCTGTCTACTTAGTAAATGTGATTCATTTTCTTGATGTTCATTGTGCTATTGTTAATTTAAACACATTAAAAATATTTCAAATTCTGAAAGTCCACATGACAAAAAGTGTGAAACAATACTTATTATTATATATTATTTAATTATATTATTATATAATTATTAACTGGCATTAATAGGAATTTTATTAATTAATTAATTAACAGGAAATAAACACACTTCCATAAGAATTTTAGTATGTTCAGCTAGCCATTGTTCTATGTCAGGAATAATGTTTATACTTGTATTTAATGAGTTTATATGTCTCACATATATTAAGATTGAATTCTAGTATCTTTATATTTCTTTCCTAGAAGGCTTCATTTTGTCAGAGATCACATTATTATTGAAACACCATATTAGTTCAGGCTTTGTATGCTTGGTTTTTCTAATACCTGTATTTCAATTACAGTTTGGCCTTGAGCTATAGGGGAGCTCTGTTGACAGTGACCTCTTTCTTTTGTTACCTAAGCACCCAGACCTCCGACTGACTCCCAGAGCAACACTTTTAACACCCCTCCACCAAAAAAAAAAAAAAAAAAAAAGACTCACACTATGGAAATAACCAGGAAACCAAACTATCTCATTCTTAACAAAAACCTTGAAAAATCTTAAGTAAACAAACATGCTTTCCTTGAAGTTAGATGACTTTTAAGCAACAGGACTTCTTCCCCAAACTCCCACCCTTTTCTTCTGTTGATAGACAGCTTTAGATGTGTTCATTATTTGCTTGTTTGCTCATGTTATTGATTTGCTTTGTTTTGTTTATACATCTGTATAGACATATATAGTGTCTCTAAATATCATTAGTTTGGTATATATTATTAGTTTGGTCCTGGCCTGGAATTCTCTACACAAACCAGGCTAGCCATTAACTCATAGAAAGCCATCTGTCTCTACTCCTGAGTGCTTGGATTAAAGGAAGGTCTGCACCAGCATACCTCACCATTTTTTTAAATTTTTTTCCAGGCAGAATCTGTAGCCCAGGACAACTTGGAACTCACTATCTAGTCAAGGGTGACTTTGAACTTCTGATGCTCCTGACTGCACATCCCACTCCAGTGCTGGGATTAAAGGTGTGCATCATCATACGTGTTTTATGAGGTGCTAGCGCTCAAATTCAGGACCCAAGGCATGCTATACAAGCACTCTACCAACTGTGCTACATCCCTCATCTGGTAGTGTCAATTTGGTTTCACAACAGATACTGAGTTTCACTGCAAATTTGTCAACAGTGTAGAAAACACAGGCATCCACACAGGACCCAGCACCTCCACAGCTCAAGTAACTAGCCAGTCTCCATCCATCAACAAATAGGAAAGAAACTACTCCAGCATCTCATCATTCTTTTAAATTTGTATTTTATATGTATGTGTTTTTGCCTGCATGTATGTCTGTGCACCATGTATGTGCCTGGCGTCCACAGAAGCCAGAAGAGGGCGACAGAGGCCCTGGAACTGGAGTTGAAGATGCTTGTGAGCCACCATGTCTTTGGTGAGAATCTAACATAGATCCTGTGCAAGAACCACAATGTTATATGTATATGTGTATATATATGTATATATATATGTATATGTGTATATGTATATATGTGTGTGTGTACGCGTGCGCATGCACGCACAAGAGTGCAATGCTCACAGAAGCCAGAAGAGGGTGTGGAATCTGTGGAGCTAGAGTCAGGGGCACCTTGAATTCTCCAAAGTATAAGCTTGTAATTAAACTCAGGTCTTCTACAAGAGCATTATGCATTTTTAACCACTGAGCAATCTCTCCAATTCCCTTGTCTTTATATATATATAGTGTTTTTTCTACACATACAACAGGATTTGACTATATTATACTTGTTTTGATTTTATAAGGTTTTATTTGTTATTCTTCATTCAACTCATTTTATTTATGTGTTTTTTTTTCTATTGGGGGGGGGGGTAAATTTTATTTTCCTTCATTCTTCTTGTTTGTTTTTTCATCCTGAGTTTATTCCTTTTCACCTACTCTTTACATTTAGTAAGTCTCACTTAATCTTCTTTGCTATTTATACATTTCTCTTGTGTTTTGTTTTTTGTTTTTTTGTTTTGTTTTGTTTTGTTTTTTGGTTTTTCGAAACAGGGTTTCTCTGTGTAGCTTTGCACCTTTCCTGGATCTCGCTCTGTAGACCAGACTGGTCTCGAACTCACAGAGATCCGCCTGCCTCTACCTCCCAAGTGCTGGGATTAAAGGCGTGCACCACCACCGCCCAGCCTCTTGTGGTTTTAATGTTAATGCCACATCTTTTATTTATCTAATTTTGGTTTTAAATGTCTTCATTATTGCTATTTGTTCTCTCTCTCTCTCTCTCTCTCTCTCTCTCTCTCTCTCTCTCTCTCT
>CABHPR010125557.1:49016-69064 GCA_902168415.1 Peromyscus melanophrys
GTGTGTGTGTGTGTGTGTGTGTGTGTGTGTGTATCCTACTTTCCTATTTCAGTGAAAAAATACCGGACAAAAACAAGTTATCGGGGTGGGAGAATGGCTTATTTTAGCTCAAAATTCTAGGTTACAGTCTGTGGCAGCAAAGAAGTCACAGCAAGAGGTACTTGAGACAGTTGTTCGCATAGCATCTACAGCCAGAAGAAGAGAACAGTGTACGCATGCGTGCTTGACTCAGCTCACTTTCTCCTTTTGACTTCAGGACAGGACTCAAATCTGGGAAATAGTGAAATAGCACTGCTCACTTTTAGGCTGGGTCTTCCCACAGCAGTTAAAGTAATCAAGACAACGTTCCATGGACTGTGCAAGGCCAAACCCATCTCCACAGCTTCTCATTGAGACTCGCTTCCCACGTGACTCTAATTGTGTCGAATTGACCAATAAACCTAGCCATCACGATATTATGTTTTCATTGTCTACTCACCTGTTCACAGATTCAGATTTTTTTCTGTATCTTGAATATTATGAACAATGGTAAAATTAATTTAGATACAGATAAATCTGTAAGATTTTTAAGAAGTTCATTTAGGACTCCTTAGGAAATTTAATTCCCTAAAAAAAAAAAAAAGTCATAGGCCAGTGAGACGGCTCAGAAGGTGAAGGTAAAACTGCTTGCTGTACAAGCATAACAACCCACGCTGGGTCCCTGGAACCCACATAAAAAAGCCAGATGCCAGCCAGGTGAAGTGGCACACGCCTTTAATCCCAGCACTGGGAAGGCAGAGGCAGGTGGATCTCTGAGTTCGAGGCCAGCCACGGGTACAGAGTGAATTCCAGGACAGCCAGAGCTACTCAAAGAAACCCTGTCTCCAGCCCCATCCCACCCCCCAAATAGCCAGACGCCATAGCATACATCTGCAGTCCCAGCATTCATGTAGTGAGATGGGAGATGGAAACAGAAGAATCACCCAGAAGCCTATGGGCCAGCTAGCCTAGAGTACGCATGGTAGCAGAAACAAGAGAGACTTTACTTTAGCAAGGTAGAAGGTGAGAACCAATTCTTGAACACATTTATATAATGCATTAATTTTTTAAAAATCAAACTCATAGCCAGGCGGTGGTGGCACATGCCTTTAACCCCAGCACTCGGGAGGCAGAGCCAGGCGGATCTCTGTGAGTTCGAGGCCAGCCTGGTCTACAAAGCAAGATCAAGGACAGGCACCAAAACTACACAGAGAAACCCTGTCTAAAAAAACCAAAAAAACACAAAAACTAGAACTCATAAAAGCAGAGAGTAGAACAGAGGTCACCCAGAGCTTAGTGAGTGGAGGAAATGTGTAAGATATTAGCCAATGAGAGCAAACTTTCATTTATAAAATACGTAAGTTCTGGGACCTTAATGAGCACTATGCTAATTATGGTTACTAACACTACATTATTAGCTTAAAGTTTAATAATAGAACAGATTTGCATAAATATTAAATCATGTCATATGTCTTGAATATATAATTTTTATTTACTAATATAAAATTGGGGGCAGCTGTCTTGAACATCCATTTAGTAGCAATTTGAAACATCAATATGAATTCACGTTTATCTTGATAGACATATGTATAGTTTAAACAGAACTATTTATCAATATGTGTATATGTAAAGGCTATCTATATGTTTAAATATGTAAACATGCAGTATTTTATTTATGTGCATTTACATATGTTTAAGTATAGATAATTTTTATAGATCTGTGCTCTATTGGGTTGGAAGGCCTAAGTAAGTAACAATATCCCCATAGCAACAAGAACACATTGAGACTCGGATCTTGATTTCTAACACCTCTCTCCGATAAAAGGAAGCGGGGGCTCCCTGGAGAAAGAGCCCTTTCAAAGATTGGGGCAGGAAACACACAAGATGAGCCTGGAGCAGTTGTTGTGTCAAACCATAAGGAAGAGCTAAAAGAAAAGACATGAAAAGCCACTTTGAGTTGGGGTGGAGGAGTCATAGAGATCCCAAAGGCCAAAACAGACACAATTCAAGCAAGAAGATGAAACTGCACTGGATTATAATCTATAAAACAAATATTTGCGACTACACTAACCTAAATAATTAAATAAATAATAAATAAGAGAGAAAATTCCCCTACGTAAGATAAATCTTTGGGCTTCCAACTAATTTTAAGATCATTTTTACAATTTCTGTGAAGACTCACCATTCTTTGGAACTTTGATAGGGTCTGCACTGAATCTATAGATTGCTTTAGTAAAACCATTCTGTGATATTAATTCTTCATTCTTTAAGCATGGTAAGTCTTTCCAGCTTAAAGGTTTTTCTTTGGTGTTTTAAAGTTTTCATTGTAGAGATTTCATTCTAAGAAATTTCATTTTATTTTTGAGGTCATTGTGAATGATATCGTTTCCCTGATTTCCTTCTTGGTGTATGTGTTTTTGGCATATAGGAAGGTTGTTGACTTTTATGTGCTAATACTGCACACTGCACCTTTGTGGAAAGAGTTAACAGCCTGTATGTGTCTTCTGGTTCAGTCTATAGCGTTTCATATGTTTAGCATCACGTCATCTGCAACGAAGGACAGTTTGTTGTTTGTATCCCTTTAATTTCCTCCACTTAGTGCTCTAGCTGAAACATCAAACACTGTACTGAGTAATAGTGGAAAAAGTGAACACTTTTGTTTTGTTCCTGATTTTAGTGGAAATATTTTGAAATTATGTTCATCTGAGAGGTTAGTCTATAATTTTCTTTTTGTTGTGTTATATATATATATATATATATATATATATATATATATATATATTAATATTTATGGGGCTGGAGAGGTGGTTCAGTGGTTAAGAGCACTGGCTGCTCTTCCAGAGGACCTGGGTTCAATTCCCAGCACCCACATGGCAGTTCACAACTGTCTGTAACTCCAGTTCCATCAGAACCAACACTCTCACATAGATACACATCCAGGCAAAACAATAATGCTCATAAAAATAAATAAATTTTTAAAGATGCATTTTATGTTTAATTATGTTTAGTTGTGTGTCTGTCTGTCTAATGTATCTGTGTATGTGAGTATATGAGGGAAATGTTTCTGCAGAGTTCAAAAGATGGCATCTAATCCCCTGGAACTGGAGTTAGAGATGATTGTAAATGAATCTGGGTCCTCTGCAAGAGCAAAAAGTGCTTTTAACTCTGCAAGTTAAAATGTGTGGACACACACACAATAAATAAAACATAACAATTATTAGAAAAAGCATTCAACAGTCATTGGTGTAATAAATTGTTTAGGTGAGTTTTATCAATAGACAGTAAATTAGAAAAAACTTTGATGAGAAAATTGAAAATACATAATTGATCTCACAGTAAATCTCAACAAAATGATTATCAAGTATATATTGATAAATTTCACAGTGGAGAAATACTATAATCATCATTTTAACAAAGTGACAATTATTAGTATCTTCTTAATAAAAATTTATATTGTGTATCTCCATGCCAATAAAGAACATTAAGAAGACCGGGCAGCAGTGGCACACACCTTTAATCCTAGCACTTGGGAGGCAGAGCCAGGCGTATCTCTGTGAGTTCAAGGCCAGCCTGGTCTACAGAGCGAGATCCAGGACAGGCACCATAACTACGTGGAGAAACCCTGTCTTGAAAAAAAGAAAGAAAGGAAGAAAGAAATCAAGAAATCAAGGGAGCTGGAGAGATAGTTCAGCCATTAAGAGCATTGGCAGCTCTTCCAGAGGTCCTGAGTTCAATTCCCAGCAACCACATGGTGGTTTACAGCCATCTATAATGGGATGCCCTCTTCTGTCATGCAGCTGTATATGGAGATAGAACACCATATACATAAAGTAAATAAATCTTAAAAAAAGAACATTAAAGGGGGCTGGAGAGATGGCTCAGCAGTTAAGAGCACTGGCTGTTCTTCCAGAGGTCCTGAGTTCAATTCCTAGCAACCACGTGGTGGCTCCCAACCATCTGTAATGAGAATTGGCGCCCTCTTCTGGCATGCAGGCAGAGCACTGTATACAAAATAAATAAATCCTAAAAAAAAAAAAATTAAGAAGCAAGCAGAGAGAAAGAAAGAATGTGAAGTCAGATGAGCAGGGATGATAGTATCTCGGGGAAGCTGGGGGAGGTGAAAGAATATGATCAGAATATACTGCATGGAAAAAATACTTAAAATATTTTTAATTACATAAGCTTAAAAAAGCAAACAACACTGCTCTGAAATGTTCATCCCCCAAAATATATATGCTATATATAATAATGAAAAAATCAGGGGTTGGGGATTTAGCTCAGTGGTAGAGCGCTTGTCTAGCAAGCACAAGGCCCTGGGTTCGATCCTCAACTCCAAAAAAAAAAAAAATGAAAAAATCAGATAAACACAGATTGAAGAAAATTCTATAAAATAACTGATCTCTTCAAACATGGCAAAATGATAAAGAACTAATAACTGAGAAAAGACAAACTATTAATAAATAAGAAAACAGTGATCAGAAGAAAGTAAAGGAATGTGATAACTAAGTCCCATGTGTGGCCCTGGACTGAATCTGGAAGTGGAAATGACCTCTAGGAAAGGGGGTGAGCTGAGCAGATGACACTGTTGTTCTGTAAGTGATGTTATTGGACAGTTGTTGAAACCTGAGTGGGGTTTGTGGGTTTGTCACACCAAGGTAAAATCATCTGTTTGAGGGCAGTGGGTTTGTGGAAAAGCAATCTTATTTTCTAAGATATTCACAGAAGCATTCCCGGTAATTTGACAATCAGCCTGTGACATTTGTAACACCAAAGTGTTTCAAAGAGAAAATAATGGCATAAGAGAAATGATACAGCTCGAGAATCTGAGAGAAATGTGTAGTCCGTTACATGATGAATGGCCCCCATAAGCTATGTTTGAAGACTTGGTTGGCAGTTGGTGGAACTGTTTGAGAAAGATTAGGAGGTATGGAGTTGTTGGAGGAGCTGTGTGTCACCAGTGGTGAGCTCTGAGGCTTCAAAACACTTGGTCATTCCCAATTATCTACCTCCTGCTTGAGGATCCAGCTGTGAGCGCCTAGCTATTCCTGCCCCCATGACTTCTCTCAGCCAAAATGGTCTCCAACCCTCTGGGACTCTGAGCCCAAATAAACACTTACTTTTGCAAGCTGCCTTTTTCATGGTGTTTTATCACAGCAATAGAAAGGTAATTACACCAGTCTTGTACTCTTTCTCTGTCAGCCTGGGAAGTGTTAGGGTGAGTCAGCATGAGTCATCCCATGCAGGCTCCAGACTCCATCAATGTTGTCACAAGCATCTCAACAACTCGGGGCATTTCTGGACATTTCTTTGAAAGCATTTCTCCAGAAAGAGATTCATCATCATCATCTAATTTCATATCATTTAAATTCTAATGACCAAAATTGCCATGTGTAGAAAAATACTGGAACAATATTATCAACTAATGCATCCTCTGTAATTAACTGAATGTTTATGTTCTAAAATTCAAATGTTAATGTTTTGGTGACTATTTGGATTTTTGTCTGTTTGTCATGGGGTCTTACTTTGTAGAGCCCAGGCTAGCCTCAAACTCCTAGCTATCCTGATTTGGCCTCCCGAGTTCTGGGATTACAGGTGTATACCGTCACTTTGGCCTCATATGATGAAACTCCAAGTCTCTCAGCATGATGCTCTTTGGTAACAGATCCGTTCGTTGGTTGGTTGGTTGGTTGGTTGGTTGGTTTGGGTTTTTCGAGACAGGGTTTCTCTGTGTAGTTTTGCTGCCTGTCCTGGAACTCACAGAGATCTGCCTGGCCCTGCCTCCCGAGTGCTGGGATTAAAGGCTTGCGTTACCACCGCCCAGCTTGGTAACAGATCTTTGGGTGGTATTGTGGCTAGATTAAGTCATAAAGGTATGTGAGTTAGGCCTCATGAAGGTATTTGAGGCTCAGAAGAGGAGGGAGAATGGGAGACAAGGAAGAGGAGTGGAGAGAGAGAGGAGTTTCTGATCTCAGGCTTCTATAGTCCAGACCTGAGACAAACCACACTTCAGCTATTTCAACTGCCCAGACTATGGCATTTTGTCGTGACAGTCATGGAGATTAAATCATCCCCTGCCCCTCTTTCCTTGAATGCCTCTGTCTGCATTGTCAACACCAAAGTAAACTAGATGGCGGCAGAAACAAGAGCTGATACCTTAGTTTATTTTCGCTTGCTCTGATACGAGCAACATAGGAGAGAAAGGGTTCAGACTGGCTCAGGCATCCGGGAACAGTCCAGGAAGGCAGAGAAGTCAAAACAGTAGGAGCCAGAAGCAGCTGGCTACATTGTCTGCAGTCAGAAAGAAACAATGAATGCAAACTGCTGCTCTGTCTGATCGCTCCATTTACACAACCCAGGGTCCCCTGCCTAGGGAATGGTGCCATCCACAATTGCATGGGTCTTCCACCTCAATTAATGAAGTCAAGATAATCCCCTACAGGCATACCCAGAGGCCCATCCATATCTCAGCGGTCCCAGATTCTGTCGCGTTGACAACACTAATCATCCCCGATTTATCATTAAAGGGATTCTTCCTTCCCAATTATAAAATAATAATTATAGTGGACAAGTCGTCAGTGTGTGAGGGCTTTATGAGGTTTATCGAACCAAATCTTCCCAGTAGAGTGGCTTCTACTTCCGCTTCTGCTCCTGCTGTTCGTTAACTACTTGGAAGAGTAAAGTTACTTTCTCAAAGTCATAGCGGTATTTAAGCAGCGGCGCTAAGGAGAACCCTTTAGACAGAGTTTCTTCTATGTACACCCCCATCACTGGGAGACCTTGTTAAAATGCACATACCGACCCAGCATGTCTGGGAGAAGCTGGAGAGTCTGCATTGCTAATAAGCTTGCAGGTGAAGCAGAGGCTGAGCCCTACTAAACACACTGTGAGTAGCGGGACTCCAGAGGTTCCCAGCAGCTCGGTATGCTGGTGCGGAAGCGCTCCTGAATGGCTCCTGAATTATTTAACGATGGGGCATAACAAAGATTAAAAGATCTGTTGTCGACCTTGTTGGTAATCAGCAAGTCCTGATCACTGCGCCTCTCCTCGGCATGCAAGTTGTCAAGTTAAATAATCTGTAGGAGAGTTAGAAGATTTCCTGGCTCACAAAGTGACCCCATTCCGGAGGACAACGTGATATCGGCGCTTTGCAAGGACCACCCGGCCTCTTAGTTGTTGCAGATTCTGCAAGGATGCCATCCATTCTCCACTCTCTTTCCATCGACCTAGAGCGCTAAATCTAGTATCTTGCTGTCTAAATATCACATAACGCTGTAGGGGCTCAAAAACTCCATTCTGGAAGAGTAAGATTCACTTCAAATGAGGTTGAAACAAATGTTACTCATCAACAGTCCGTGGAAATCAGGCGTAGTGGTACATAGCACATAAGAGATGAATAGCACACAGCAGGCGAATCTCTGTATCTCTGTCTCTGTATCTCTCTGTGTGTTTGAGGCTAGCCTGTGCTACATAGCAAGTTCCAGGACAGCCAGGGCTACACTGAGAGAGTTTGTCTCAAATAAACAAGCAAAAAGAATCTGTGGATAGAAATGGAGATTTACTCGGATAGCAGAATGCTTGCCTAGCATGGATGAAACCCTGAGATCAATCCTTAGCATCCTATAAATCAGGCACGGCATGCACCTATAATCACAACACTTAAGAGGTAAAGCTGGAGGATCGGAATCAAGGGTTTGAGGCTAGCCTGGGCATACGAGCCTCTGTCTCAGAAAACAAAATCTGAAGAGAAAAGCATGACATCAAAGAAAGTCATTTATACAGCAATTGCCCTTCAGGATTTTCGAGTGCAAATTAAATACAAGTACAGGTTTGCATGTAACAGCTTCCCAAAGAGACCCATCCAAAAGCTTGTCCTCCTGCCAATGGCCACAAGTTTTTAAAAGAGATATAATCGACATGTTTTAAAGAAGACAATTTTATAATGTTTGACAGATATGTACCTTCATGAAACCGGAACCAAAACTCACAATAATGAACAATTTCATCCCCAAAAGGATTCTGCATAACCTTGGGAACCTGGTCCACTACCGTCTCCAGGCAACCAACCACTCACTGTGGGTGAATTTCTTTCCTGTGTTCCTCTGTCTACTGTTTTTCTCAGTACAATTCTCTCAGTACAATTACTTTGAGGCTTACTAATGTTATTGCCTATATCTACTCATAAGCCACACCTTTTTATTGCTGAAGAGTATTTTAGTACATGAATGTACCAGTCTGTTTACAGTGTTCTTGTTGTGGGTTTGTGGATAGCTTCCTATTTCTGGTTGTTGAAAATCAAACTTGGGGAGATGGATCTGTGCATAAACCACTTGCTTTGCAAGTATAGGGAGGACCTGAGTTCAGAACTCCAGAACCTACGTAAAAGCCAGTCAAGGCAATGGACCTGCAACTCCTACACTCGAGGGTGGAGGCAGATGGATCCTGGACCTCATTCACCCAACTATCTGAAACAGTGAACTCCAGGTTCAAAAATAAAGTTTACAAGTGTAGAGGCATACATGTTCACACACAGATGAATGTACCTGCATACACATGTGCAAACACACACAGCACACATAACACACACAACACAAATACACATATACCACACACAACACAAATACACATATACCACACACACACACACACACACACACAAATGAAAATCAGTCTCATATTATCATGATGTTATTACGTTCTATCTGTAAAAATATCATTTTGAGTCTTTTATTAAACTGTGTTTTGGGCCAGGCAGTGGTGGCGCATGCCTTTAATTCCAGCACTCAGGAGGCAGAGCCAGGCAGATCTCTATGAGTTCCAGCCCACCCTGATCTACAGAGCAAGATCCAGGACAGGCAGCAAAACTACACAGAGAAACCCTGTCTTGAAAAAAAAAAACAAAAAACTGTGTTTTGGAAGGATAGAAGAGATGATCACTGGTAGGGGAGTAATATGATAATAACTACATTATATATGTATGAAAATATTCAAGAATAAATTATCTTTGGGGGGGTGAGACAGGGTTTCTCTGTGTAGCCCTGGCTGCCCTGGAACTTACTCTGTAGACCAGGCTAGCCTTGAACTCACAGGTCTGCCCCTGCCTCCCGAGTGCTGGGATTAAAAGTACGTACCGCCACCACTGCCCAGCAAAAATAAATTACTTTTTAAAAGATACCTTTGCTGGGTGTGGTGGCTCATAACTGTACTCTTACCACTCAGGAAGCAGAGACGAGAGGACTCTGAGTTGAGGATAGCCTGTGCTACATAGGACAATCCTGTCTCCCCACCCCACACCCCAAAAAAGAAAACTGGTCATGGTGCTTATGTTTCTCTTGACGCTTTTCAGCATGTGCAGTGTAGTTACAGCTGTTTACTATCCTTTCTTCTGCTTCAGATGGAAGCAGTTTGAGTTTCGGTTCTTTCTCTGGGTCCATTAATTGATTTTTCTCATTATTCAATGTAGCATGAATCTTAAAAGGTCTTATTAATAATAATTTAAAAAAAAAACCTGGAGCCAGGTATTGGGGTGAATGCTGAAAGATCAGAGAAGCAAAACAAGCCACAGCTAACCTCACCTCGCCAATTCCTCAGCTGATCTTGTTTCCTCAAACGAGAAGCCTCTGTGTCCTCATCTGAATGGATCTCAGCTGAACTGAACTAAAAGCCTAAAAGCTTAACAAACTTAGTTCCTGGTCCTCATGCCTTACATACCTTTCTGCTTCCTGCCATCACTTACTGGGATTAAAGGCATGTTTCCAGGGTGGTTTTGAACTCACAGAGATTCCAGTGTGGTTTTGAACTCACAGAGATCCGGATGGATCAGAATTAAAGGTGTGTGTGCCACCATTTTCTGGCCTCTATGTCAAATCTAGTGGCTGTTCTGTTCTCTGACCCCAGATAAGTTAATTAGGGTGCACAATATATTGGGGGACACACTATCACCACAATTCGTCATTTTTTTTTCTTGAGCTCTTTCTTAGATACAGTTAAACTACTTGAAAAGTGTTGGTTCCTTTCTAATTTTGCTTTTTATTTTTATTCTTGTTTATTAACTTATTAGAAATGATGAGAGCCATGATTAACCTAGGATTGATTATTCCCATTGCTGAAACAAAGTCCTTCTCCATACTGTCCCCAGTGTCGCATGAGTTTCTCAGTCTGGCTGGTAGGACAGTCTTTTTCTGGCTCTGTGCAGATGTCACATACTCCCTCCTCTGATTGTTTAGTGGCCATCTCCCCAGCCTGGCATCACTTGTCTCGAGCCCATGCTGAGCAGGAAAACCCTGTCCACAGCTCAGGGACTGCCTAGGGTGGCTCCCTCCATTCTAGGGCTCTGTCACATAAACACTAGCTTCCACAACCTCTCAGACATGTCTCGATTCTGTCTCTTCAGCACGATAGGAAGAATTGTGTTCTCCTCTCCTGGCTACAGCCTCACATCTTTCTCGGTTGGGTTCACTGAAGGATTCAATTCATTGGTTTTCTGTTCTTTTCAGAATAGTGTCTCCCATTGCTACGGTATGCAAGACTGGCTTAAATCAGTTCTGTGTGCTTGGTTTTTTTTCTCCTTTGCTTTTTGTTTGGATTGGGGAGGGGAGGGGCGCAGTTAAAGAAGAGAATACATGTAGTATAGTATACCCTACTCCGTATTAAAAGTCACAGCTATCAATATTTATAGTTTCAGTCTGTGCTGTGGTTTAGTTTTCTGTGCGCTTGTGTGTGTGCAGATGAGTGTGTGCACATGTGGATGAAGCCAGAGGACAGCTTCAGGTGCTGTTCCTCGAGGGCTGTCCGCCTTTAGTTAGGTCCCTCACTTGCCTAGAATACACCAGTAAGCCCAGGGATTCTCCTGCCTCACCTCCCTAGTGCTGGGATCTCTAAGTGTGTACCCCTACATCTGGCTCTTTTCTTTTTTTTTTTAATCTGAGTTCTGGGAATCAAACTCAGATCTGCATGCATGCAAGGCTAGCAGTTTATGACTTGGCTCTCTCCCTAAGCTCTGTGGTTTAGGTTTGTGAGTTCAGGGATACAAATACTAAAACCAACCCCAATTTTTCTTGTATATCTAAGTCTTAGTTGTGCAAAGACCTTCCTCTAAATGTTTAATCATTGAGAATTTCAAATTCTCCCCTTTGTTTATCCGACTTTAGGAGTGTATGAAGGGCCAAGTTGCACTCATAAAAATTTCATGTTGAAGTTTTAACCCCTACTACCGAACAGTGTGACTATATCTGAAAACAGAGTAAGAGTTCATCTGGTTACAATATTATTATTAGGATGACCCCTAATCCAATATGACTGCCTTCTTTGTGGGTGGGGGGTTCCTGCTTTTTATTAGCCAAGGCTGGCCTCAAACTATGTTGACAAGACCCTGACTCCTGATCATCCTGCCTCTTCCCAAGTGCTGGGATTACAGGTATATGATTGTGATAGCTAAAGGAACTCCATTTTATGCTAGGCATCCATCTGGATACCCATTAGCCATTAGCCAGTCCCCGGAAGATAAGCAACCCAGTAACCTTGATTCAGTGACCCCCAACCAGAAATGTACAGCCCTGACCATCTGCTTTGTTATGATATGAATAATTGCTTTTTTGGCTTCTGTAACCTGCTTATGTAAACATTCAAGGACTATTTTGAGGTTACCTTGACTACCTAATCTTTGTAGGGCAGAACAGGTTTTGGCTTGCTCATGCAGATACTCAAGGTCTTCTTGTGGTTTCTCGCCCTTAAAAACCCTTCCCACATCCAGACAGCAGTGGCACATACCTTTAATCCTAGCACTTGGGAGGCAGAGCCAGGAGGATCTCTGTGAGTTCAAGGCCAGTCTGGTCTACAAAGCGAGATCCAGGACAGGCACCAAAACTACACAGAGAAACCCCGTCTTGAAAAACAAAAGCAAACAAACAAAAACCCTTCCCTCAACTTCCTTCTCAAGGCAATTTCAAATTTGACTCCAAGATTGCTGTCCTGCTATCAGCTTTAATAAATTTAGCTAATTATAGTCCAGATTGAGTCTGTGGTCTTTTCCCGGGGGTCTCAAACTCCAAAACATGACTGGCCCTTTTATGAGAAAGTAGGCCATTAATCTCAACTCAGATCCTAGTTTTACACATCAATTTCATTGAGAGTTACTCTGTGTATATGCACATGCACACACACACACACACACACACACACACACACACACACACACACTGTTGTTCTTCACAACCCCAACCTTCCAACAGGGGATACATTCAGTAATTGGTTGTTCAGATCAAACATGTGCTCAGAGTTCTAAACATTTTATAACACTAGATTCTAAGTTATTTGTAGGTATGTGGCTACATGTACTCGGTGAAAGGAATGGATTTGCTCCAGCGTAACACAACTAAGAAGGGATGAAAGGCCTAGAATGCATATCATGGATAGACCAAGACTTTATTACCTGACATAGAAGACCATGTCTAAAAACAAAACATGTCAGGGCTGGAGAGATGGCTCAGCAAGAGCGCTGGCTACTGTTCCAGAGGTCCTGAGTTCAATTCCTAGCAACCACATGGTGGCTCACAACCATCTCTAATGAGGTCTGGTGCCCTCTTCTGGCCTGTGAGCATACATGCAAGCAAAACACTGTATACATAATAAATAAATAAATCTTTAAAAAACAAAACAAACATGTCTTACTCTCTGATTCATGAAATACACATGATTGTATCAGCTCTAAATATGATTTTCTAGTTAGATGAGAACCCAAACAATAGACCCTAATACACAGAAAACAGTAAAGATCAAGAGAGTATTCAGGGGGCTGGAGAGATGGCTCAGAGGTTAAGAACACTGCTTGCCCTTCCAAAGGTCCTGAGTTCAATTCCCAGCAACCACATGGTGGCTCACAACCATCTGTAATGAGAGCTGGTGCCCTCTTCTGGCCTGCAGAGATACATGCAGACAGAACACTGTATACATAATAAATTAATTAATTAATTTAAAAAAAGAGAGTATTCAGGAGCCAGTGAGATGACTCAATGGGTAAGGCACTTGATGCCAAGGTTGACAACCTGAGTGCAACCCCAGGATCACATAGAGGAAGGACAGAACTGACTCCTACAAGTTATCTTCTGACTTCCACAAGTGTGTTGTGGCACTTGAACACACACACACACACACACACACACACACACACACACACACACACGTAAATTTAAAAGATGCAATTAAAACTATAAATGTGACAAATAAAAGCGAAAGGGAACATCCTTCTTAAACCCCAAGATAGTCTGACCTCCAAGAGCACGCAAGATCCTGTTCAAGTGAGCTAGAATGGGATAAGCATCAGCAACTTGGGTATAGACCTCTTTTTCCATTATAATTTACTGTAATATTCTTAGGACTATCCTTGTGCTTAAATAAATCCATGGACTTATGAACAGCTATTGCTGAAAAGAGAAAAAAATCATCTTTCAATTCAAAAAGTTTGGTAAGACACCAATAGTTGCAACTCAGTGAAAAATGAGTTCTGATTGAAATGCTTGGATGGCTTAAAGCCTGTAGTTTTCAGCTATCCAGACAGGAAAAGAAAAGAAATCACCTGTCTTGGGCTCAGGAATTGTTCCTCTGTAAGAACAGGTAGCAGGACCTTCTGAATCTTCATTCATTAAGAATTTAAAAAAAAAAAAAGTGCAACTGAGCATTAGAAATCTTCCCTCAAATCCCTTTTATTTCAAAGGAAAGCCAGGTTGCAGTATGGTATTCACCTTGACTGTTGACTAATTGGATTGGTAAACAGCTAGAGGGCTGATAAGTCCCTCATATAGGTATGTCTGTGAGGATGTTTCTAGAGACAATTAGATCATGAGAGCTCCAACCTAACCAATAGAGGGTTTCTTGAAGGATTTCTAACATGATGGCATCCTTAGGAGGTGACAGAAATTAAGACATGGAGCATAGTTGGAGAAAGTAGGTCTCTGAGGGCAGATGCCAAGGCTATGCTTCTCTCTGACCTCTACCTGAGTTCGCCAACCTCTCTGCTTCCTGTCTACCAAAGAAAGGAGCTGTTCTGCCAGTTATTCTTGCCAGCGTAATGTGCTGCCCAAAGAGGAATAAAGTAATAAGAAAGAGCAATGGAAAATAAGACAGAAAAGAAAGCCAGGCATGCACTACATGCCTATAATGCCGACACTGGAGAGGTAAAAACTGGAGGATCAGAAGTTCACGGATATTCACAGCTACATAAGGAGTTCGAGGCCAACCTGGGCTAAATGACACCCTGTCTCAAATAAAGAAACAGAAGAGGAAAAAGGGGAAGAGGGGAGGGAAGGACCAGGGTGGGGAGGAAAAAGGAGAAAGGAAGGAGGGAAGGAGGGAAGGAGGGAGGGAGGGAAGGAAGGAAGGAAGGAAGGAAGGAAGGAAGGAAGGAAGGAAGGAAGGAAGGAGGGAGGGAGAGAGGGATGAAGGAAAGAGGGAGGGAGGGAGGAAAGAGGGAGCGAGGGAGGGAGGGAGGGAGGAAGGGAGGGAGAGAGGAAGGGAGGGAGGAAGGAAGGAAGGAAGGAAGGAAGGAAGGAAGGAAGGAAGGAAGGAAGGAAGGAAGGAGGTACATTTGACAAGGTGTAAAGGAAGAAAGCCTGAAACATGATTTTAGAATGAGAGATGAGGGCCATAGAGGTGGATCACTGGTTAAGAGCACTAGCTGTTCTTGCGGAGGACCCCAGTTCATTTATCAGCACCCACATCGGACAGCTCACAACCACCTGTAGCTCCTGTCTGAGGGGATCTGACACCCTTTTCTGACCTCCATCGGTGCTGCACACGTGTGATGCAGACATGTGATACACACACATACAGACAAAACACCCTGTGTATAAAATTTTTAAACAGAAATTTTTTTAAATGACTAAAAATATGATACCAAAAAGCAGGTTAATAATCATTTAGAACATGAAGAACTTTTACATTGAAAGTAATAAACACTTCTCTCCAAGGGGTTATAATAAATGAAATTAGTTTCTATGTAAATGGAAGAGAGAGTTAGCTAGCATTTATTTGCTGGATACTTCAGGTGGGGCGTGACCACTGCCATGAAGGGGCTTAGAGTGTAATGGGAAAGATACTGAGCACAAGAAGATGACTAATAACCAATTTAATGGAAGAAATTACCAGAGCCATTCGGGTGTGCTTTTCCACAGTGGGGTGACCATGGATGGCAAGGATGTGCTGCGTATTTCAAAAAGCTTGGGAGAAAAGTTTTTAAAATTTTTTTTTATCCACAAAGAAGTAGTGAACACTTGAGTAGATAGGTATGTTTGCCCTGATTTAAACATAAGGCAACACACACGTATATCTAAATATTTCAAGGTACCCAATAAATACATACATACACTTTGTGTGTTTTTATATATCAGGGGGTTTTTTTTCCCCCTTCGGTCCACCTGTCTCTGCCTCTCAAGTGCTGAGATAAAAGGCATGCACCACCACTGCCCAGCTTTCTAGATTTATATATATAGCATTTCGCCTACATATATGTCTGTGCACATATATGCAGTTACAGACAGTTGCTTGCTGCGGTATAGGTGCTGGGAATGAAACCTAGGTCCTTTGCAAGAATAACAAGTGCTCTTAACCATGTAGCCATTTCTCTAGCTCTACATTCTTTTCTTTTTTCTCCTGTTTTTTTGTTTTGTTTTTGTTTTTGTTTTTGTTTTTGAGGCAGAGTTTCTCTGTATAGCCATGGTTGTCCTGAAACTAGCTCTATAGACCAGGCTGGCCTCAAACTCAGCGATCCATCTGCCTCTGCCTCCCGAGTGCTGGGGTTAAAGGCAAGTGCCACCACTGCCTGGCTGATAAATTTTATAAAGTAAGCACACCCATATTACCACTGCACATGTCATGTTTATTAACAAGCTGTATATTCTACTTTATGAAGTAACTTTTATCTGTGTTTCTATGTGTTATATGTTTTTACATGTGTTATATGTGCTTCTTTTTTTGGCTTGGTTTTTGTTATTGTTGTTGCTTTGTTTTGTTTAATTTTGTTTTGTTTTTGCATCCCAACCGCAGTTTCCCCTTCCTCCTTTCCTTCAATCCCTCTGCCTCTCCACTCCTCCTGTTTCTCTTCAGAAAAAGGAGGCTGTGAGTTCGAGGCCAGCCTGGGCTACCAAGTGAGCTCCAGGAAAGGCGCAAAGCCACACAGAGAAACCCTGTCTCGGAAAAAAAAAAAAAAAAAAACCCAAAAAAAAAAAAAAAAAAAGTTAATAACCAGAAAAAGGAGGGCCTCTCATGGATTTCAGCTAACCATAGTATAGTATATCACATTGCAGTGAGACTAGGCACCTCCTCTCCTATTAAGGCTGGACTAGGCAATTCAGTAGGAAGAATGGGTCCCAAAAGCAGTCAACAGAGTCAGAGACATCCCCTGCTCCCTCTGTCAGGGGTCCCACAGGAAGACCAAGTTACACAACTGTAACATATGTGCAGAGTACCTAGGTCAGTCCTATGCAAGCTCTCTGGCTGTCGGTTCAGTCTCTGAGAGCCCCTATGAGCCCGAGTTAGTTGATTCTATGGGTTTTCTTGTGGTGTCCTTGACCCCACTGGCTCCTACAATCCTTCCTCCCCCTCTTCCACAGGATTCCCAGAGCTCTGCCTAATGTTTGGCTGTGGGTCTCTGCATCTGTTTCCATCACTTGCTGGATGAAGCCTGTCTGATGACAGTCGAGCTAGGTAGGCACCAATCTCTGAGTATAGACGAGTATAGCAGAATATCATTAGGAATCATTTCATTGACTTTTTTTTTCCAGTCATATTTGGTTCTACCCTAGGTCTCTGGGTTATCATGCTGCAGGATCGGCACTCAAGCATGGGCTCCCTCTCATGACTTGGTTGTCAAATGGGCCAGTCCTTAGTGGCCACTCCCACAATTTCTGCCACCACTTTTCCCCCAGCATGTCTTGCTGGAAGGACAAATGGTAGGTCAAGGGTTTTGTGACGGGGTTGGTGCCCCAAGCCTTCCACTTTAATTGTTTTTTTTTAATTGAAAAAAGCAATAAGTTCTGATGAGAGAGACCTCTAACTTTATGGGCTGAAACAGATAGGGCACAGTTTACTGGAAAGATAAAGTGGTGAGTGTCTGCCGCTGAAATATGGGGTAGGCTTGAGCAAAGCAGACAGGAGGCATTACCATCACCACAACTAAGCAGCTGGAAAAGGTCTATTTAGTGGCACCTGGCTGAAAATAATTTTCTCTTGGTCATCACCTCTCTCCAATTTTCCCTCTCTCCTCTCCCCTGATCAGATCCATAAGCGTTTTTTTTTAATCCGACAAGTGTGTTTTTGCCATTGTCCCATTTCTTTTCTTTTTCTCTGTATTTTAAATTTTTATTTGTTTTGTGTGTTCCTGAGTGCATATATGTGCATGGCATGCATGCAATGCCTGTGGACATCAGAAGAGGGTGTCATCTCCCTGAGACTGGAGTTACACATAGTTGTGAGCTGCCATGTGGATGCTGGAATCAAACCCAGATCCTCTGAGACAGCAGTAAGTGATCCTAACTGCTGAGTCGTCTCTCCAGCCCCCAGGACTTCATCTTTAATATTCTTTGCCCTCTTCCTACTTCCTTTTCAGTGTTCCGTTGTCCTTGAAATGTGACAGCTAACATTCAGTGATGCAGGCTGAAATTCTTAGAGATATCGGCAATGTTGATAAGGTCTTCTGTTTCTCACCAAGCGTTCAGTTCATCAGCAAATCATTGATAGCTTGTCCTTCAAAAAACATCCAGAATTATGTCAACACTTCTATTACTGTCTGGGTGTAAATCACTTTTACCTCTTACCTGGATTACGACAAACTGACACATTATTCTGTTTCTACTTCCCTATCCTGGTCTCAACACTCCGGCCAGAACATCTGCCCGAAAGGCCAGTCAGACTAAGCAAATCTCTACCAAGGGCTTGCAAACAGTCCATGTTGCCGTGGTCCCTTCTCTGACCTACCACACCTACTGTGACTGTTCTTCCTATTGAACTCTCAGACCTTGCCTGACACACTCGTGTATTCATGCTGGCCAGCCACTCCAAGTCCACCACACACATTTCTGCTTACTTGTTTTTCTGCCTGTTTGTTCTCCCTGCTTCAAATGTACTTCTCCCAGACATCTATGCACATAGACTCCTCTGTTCTCACTTCACTTTCACTTTCTCCCTGTCAATCATGACCTCTAAGACTTCCAGTCACTAGTCTCTGCCTTCACCTTTAAACCTATTAGCATTTGAGCAACTGTAGTTAGCATATTTATTGTCTAACCCACCAAATCTAAGCCCCTTGATGACACACTTTTATTACTTACCTCTAAGTTCCTGGAAGAGTAATCAATGGTGTTTTTTAGAGCCAAGATGGTACAAGCACAATATTCTGGAGGCTGGTTCAGAAGATTGTAAGTTCAAGGTCATCCTTTACAACTTAGAACTTTTCTCAAACTTTTAAAAAGCACATGATATCCCTTTGGTTGTAAGGCATAGGAAAACGAAGCTATAACTGAGCTCACAGCTTCCTCTGGGCTGGTTAGCTTTCCTAGTGCTGCAGAAAGGTGTCTGTTGGGGGAAAAAGTCATCAGTGGTCTTACTCAGAGTTGACTCTGTGCACTACAACACTGTCCTGCCAGGCAAGATGTGCCCATGGGTGGGTAGTGGTGTGATTGTTATCGGAGTAATCAATTGTTTTCTGATTGGATCTGAAGCCTACTTCACAGAAGGGAATCCAAGCCTGGTGCTGTAAACCCAGTCAAAGACCCATAGATAAGAGGGCATAAACTCTAGAGGAGAATCTGCTACTTTTGTTTTTCTAAGTGGAAATGTTGCCAAACTGCCTTCTTAATATTAATATCAATACCCATACATTAGTACTGCTCAGAGAAGCTTCTGATTGCAATGGACAATGGCTATTGCAGGGACTTATAAGTGGTCAAAATGCTGAAAATGAGTGTTTATTGTGTACTCAGCACTAAACTGGACATCTGCATCACCCCAGACTCCCCAAAGTTCACGGAACATCAGAAAATGGGTTAGAAACAGAGATAAAGGATGAGACAGAGGCTGGGAGAGGTGCTGCCCAACAGTGTCTTCTGGATAATGATATGACTGTTGCACTCATGATCTCACAGCCGCCGAGGATGCCTGCACAAGACCTGCATAAGATGGAGTCTGTCATCATTCCAACTTGAATGCGAGAGGAGCTCATAAGGCCCGATCTACAGCTAAGGAGCCTCCGGTAAGTTGCTCAAACTCCACTAAATAACCCCACATTATTATTCATGCAGACAACTATAATTCACATCAGTGGGCTGTGGTGGAGGAAGAGACAAAAACTGAAGAAGTACTGGGTGTGGAGTTGCACACCTTTAGTGCAAGCACTCTGGAGGCAGTAGCAGGCAGATCCCTGAGTTCAAGGCCAGCCTGGTCTACAAAGTGAGTTCCAGGAAAGCCAAGGCTACACAGAGAAACCCTGTCTCAAAAAAAACAAAAACATAAATTAAAAAATTGAAGGAGGACTTCAAAAATAAATTGTCCAGAGGGAGTAGGAGGGGAATAAGAGAGGGTAAAGAAACATGCATATGCGCCGGGCGGTGGTGGCACACACCTTTAATCCCAGCACTCGGGAGGCAGAGACAGGCGGATCTCTGTGAGTTCAAGGCCAGCCTAGGCTACCAAGTGAGTTCCAGGAAAGGCGCAAAGCTACACATAAAAACCCTCTCTAAAAACCCTCATAAAAAAAAAAAAAAAAAAAGATATGGAAAGAAACATGCATATGATCAAAATACATTACATACATGTGTGAAATTATCAAAAAATAAATAAAAAATACATTTTATTAAAAAAAAAACTGTTTGGGGGCTAGAGAGTTGGCTTAGAGGTTAAGAACACTGGTTGCTCTTCCAGAGATCCTGAGTTCAATTCCCAGCAACTACATGCTGGCTCACAACCATCCATAATGAGATCTGGTGCCCTCTTCTGGCCAAAAGAACACTGTATACATAATAAATAAATCTTAAAAAAAAAAAAAA